>PVLA01008536.1:0-87197 GCA_004027455.1 Hydrochoerus hydrochaeris | reverse complement strand
CTCCCCTCTCCCCGTCTCTCCCTCTCTTTCCCTCTCCCTCCCTCCCTCCCTCTCTCTCTCTCCCCTTCTCATCCTTCCTCTCCCATTCTCTCTTTTGAATAGTTAGATGCCAGCTCTGAAAATTTAGAAAATATTCACACTATACCCTAATTCAAGTAGATGAACTAATTGTTCTTAAAGGACCATATTTTAGTAAAATGATAATGAGAAAAATCAGACTTGTCATTTATATAAGTATTATTATTAGAGGTCTGGCAATAAGACAGACAGATTTTTTTTTTTTTTGAGGAAAGGAAAACAACTGAGAATGGAAAAGATGGGAAGGATGGAGGAGAGGAAGGATCTGGCAAAAGTGATGACATGAGTCCTCTTGTCTTTTGGTAAAGATTAATCAATTGTCCTAGCATCTTGGGTCAGATGGTAGCCTTCAGACTACCCCACACTGATAGCTCTTTAAAGGCAGAAATGGTGCTTTATTTATGTGAGTATTTTCTGGATTAAACACAATGTAGGTCCCAGTAAATGCTTAGATAATTTAGCTGAGTCTTTTCAATGCCTTTCTATGTTGGCCTGAACTAGAACCAAAAAAGTGAAACAAAAACACAAAAGAAAAAACTAAAACTACAGATCCTGTTTACAAACACTGGTGAAACTACATCATAATTTGTCTCTAGTACATATTTTTTTCTGTGTTCTCATGTTGGTCACTGAACTGTTAGAGAAAATCATATAAGATAGATTGGTTATCAACAGTAACTTACCAGACTCACCTAGGTCTTATACCCTGCCAAGTAGAATCCTGTTCCTTTGGTCAACATGTTGTCTCATTTGACTCCAAAACTATTTCAAAACTACTTTCAGCTGATTTCCTCCTCCTTACCCATTCTTGATAGGAATTTGTCCCTTAAAAGCCTTCATGCATGAAACCTTGTAACTTTTCTGTACTAAACCCATGTATAGGCTGGCATCTGTCCCAATCTCTTAGTTCTTCCTTTTAATAAGAGATGAGGTTCCCTCTTTGTACAATTCTTCTTATAGTCAAGGTGCTATTTTTATTGCTATATCAGGAATTAACCATTACCAGTCATTATGTCTTTCTCTGTCTTCAGCACACTGAATCTCTGTTTTCCTTCCATAAGCATCCAAAAAAAATTCAATACTTCTGGGTTTTTTCAGACTTTCTTTGGGCATCACTACCTCCCTCAGGATACCACATTGGATCAATTTCCTTTCTTCACAGCAAAACATCTAATAGTTATTCACACAAGCCATCTCTCTTTCTTTATTTCTCATTTCCTCCTTGTCCTATTATGAATAAATTACTGTTTCTACCATCTCAACAAAACAGTTTTGCTTAGGTAGACAATAATCTCCAAGTTAATATATCCAAAGTATATTTTTCAACCCTTGAGTTAACCACTTAGGAGCACTATGCATTGCTGACCACTGTGTGTGAAATGTTCTTTCCTTGGTTCTGTGCTACAGTTTTTGATTTTTCTATGATCATTTTACCTTTACCTTCTCAGTGTATTTACAGATTTTATTTCTACCAGCTGATTAAATATTAAGAGTAATTTTAGCTCCAGTTCCCAATCAAACCATATCCCCAGGTAGTATCATTCATGCCAACAGCTTCATTTACCAATACAGTTGATTACTCTCAATTGTTATGCCCAGGTTTTATTTTAGTTATGAATTCCAGTTGTGTACATCAAAATGCCTATTTTAATATGCTCACTTATAGCCATCAAAAGCACCCCATATTTACCATCTAAGAAACAGAAGTTATGATTTTCCATTTGCTCCAGTTCTCCTATGGTATTTTATGTAACTGTGAATGGCGCCATCTCCATACAACTAGTTTTAAAACCAAAAATCAGGAGTCATAGTTGCTACTTATCTTTCCTTCATCTTTCTCAATGAACTCAACACATGAGAAAGTCTTGTATATTTTCTGAAGTATCTCTCAGTTTCACGTACTTTCCCTCTCTTCCCATGGTCATTGTTGTACTTTATATCTTATGTGGTCTACCATGGTAGCTTCCTTAGTGAAAATCCCTTATTCACTTTGGACCCTTCTAAATCATTCACAATGAAGTTTTCTTGATATATATACATACATATATATATATATATATATATATATATATATATATATATATATCTTTCTCCTCTCTGTCTTTCTGTCACCCTCCCTTTCCTTGGCCCTTTCCTCCCTTTCATGTTCTTCCTCTTGTTTCTTTTTCTCTCTGTTCCCTAACATTTCAGGACAAATGTAGATTAACATGCAACTGTAAGACAAATACAAAGAGATCTGTTGGCCCCTTCATCTAGTTTTTCACAGTGATAATACTGTATAACTGTAGCACAATATTACAATAAAGAAATTGATACTGACATCTATTTAAAGTTTCAATGGTGTTATGTACACTGCTGTGTGTATTTAGTTCTAGGTAACTTATCACATGTGTAGATTTATGTAAATACCACCACAAACTATAGATCTAGCACAGGAATCCCTGTGCTAACTTTCATAGCCACAGTGACTTCCATCTTTGCCCCAGTCTCCTACCTCTGTCAAACATGATTCTGTACTTCATTGTTATTACTTTTTCCACTACAAGAGTGTTGCTTTTATAGTAGTTTTTTTTAAGATTGGTATTTTTAATTCAGTGTAGTATTTTTGCAATTAATCAAATTTGTTGTGTTTCAATAGTTTATTCCTTTTTAGTGCTGAGAAGTATTCCACCATATGGATATGTCATAGTAAATTGTTTAAGCCAGCTAGCTGTTCACTCACTGAAGGTGACGGTGTTCTTTTTAGTTTCAGGCTAATAAAAGTAAAGCTGCTATGAACCTTTTTGTATGGGCTAATGTGTGGCTATGTTTCCTTCTCTTGGGGATGAATGCCCAAGAATATATCTTTATAAAAACCAAAGTCAAGTGTGTCACACTTTGTTTTTTTTTTTTTTTTTTTAGTTTACTTCCCCATTATCTGCACCCACAACTGGGGCTGTTATTCACCTCATTCTCTTTATTCAGCTATATTCAGCACCTATTCCCATACAGTTTTCTCCTCCTGTAATTCTCCCCTACTATCTAACCTCATGTCTTGCTTTTCATCTTCAGATGTTAGTTAAAATGTCACCACCTCCTCCGGTAAGTTTCCCCTGAACTTCTGACTTACTTAGATGCCCTTCTTATATTTGTTCTTAAAGCATCTGTCACTTTCATTTTGGAGAGGTAAGCATAGTTTGTATATATTTGTTCTTTTGTCTGAATATTTGATTCGCATCTGTCTTCTATTCCCCAGACTGTAAGTTTCAGGAAGCAATACCTCATGTCTGCTTATCTGACCATCTTATCTTCAGCATTTAGTAGTCACTCACTTTGCATTTAATGAAATTTGCCCAAGGTTTTAAAACAAATAGTCTTGGACTGAATTTTTCTTTCTACTAATTGTGTTCTTGGAAAAATTACTCAAACATACTAAATCTAAATTTTTTATCTGTACAACTGTGATTATAATAGCATCTACTTAATATTGTAGTTTTAGAAGTTAAATCAGAGGGCCATTAAAAGTATTTAATCCAGCATCTAAAGCAAGGCAAAAATTCAATAAACATTATGTCCTATTATTATTAGTTTAATAAGAGATATAACTGTTGGTATTTATCTTCCTAACAGGATTTATTTCATCATTTTGTTTTTCTTTGTCAGTTACTTTATTTTCTGATGCTAGTGACTATGAGACTCCCAAAAAGAGGCTTTGGTATATCCACTTGGCAAACCATAAAGACTACTAATTCTAGCCCCAGGTTTAACCTTTTAGACAGATGAAAATAATTTTGGTCTCTTGGTTCTGGTTCCTGTTTTCATCTCATTCAGTACTTGCTTCTATTTTCCAGCCTGAGGATCTCCATGTTGGTTAAACTGTGTCTTTCTCATTCCTAGTTTCCACAAGGAAGTTTTCTAAACACTGTATATCTCTGCCTAATTCCTTATATGTCTCCATGGAGATAAATCATCTTGGTGGTAAAACAGTCTATGGTCCATATTTCTCATTTCATAGAACTGATCTATCACTTTATCAGTACAGTTTAGCTTCCCTCTTCTCTCTTTTCTGCTTAGTCCAGTGGGAATTATGACCTGGAAAAGTGTTGCTTATATGGAGGTCCAAATTTTCCCTTGAGAGGGTTTTTTGAAGTTCATGGAAGAGAAAGGAGTCAGTGAACCCACTTGCTATATACCCTTTAAGCACCATTCATATAATTTTGATTCCCCTGCTATCAGTTCTTTTTTTTTTTTTTTAACTCATTTTTCAATGAGTTTTGAACTTGGGTGGAGGAAAGCAGTGCTACTTAGAGATCTGTTTAAAGCAACACTTAGGTGTATACTTCTGTTTTGAATATCATTCTCTCTATATTTTTTTGCATTTAGCCATTTTTAAAGATACATTTGAACCACATTTTGCATTTCATGTAAACTAGCCCTCAAGATCTCAAGAATGAAATTTTATAATTCTTTCTGGCTAAACCATTCTTTTTGGAACTCAACTGTATAACTTCTTTTTCTAATGCACTTTCAAATTCCTTTCCACTAAGGGTAATGTCCTATATTTATGCTTTAATGTTCCACTAAACGATTCTTTGTACATAGTATGTGCTTAATAATATCTTATGGAATGAATGTGGTTGAGACCTGCCTAGAGACTAGGCTTCAGCTTGAAGGCCCAATTTAAAATTGATATGATACAGTAACTGGATTGTTTCTGAAGTGGCTGTGGCAATTTTCACAGAAAGGAAAGGTTAATGTAAGTGGCTATGAGTGCAAGTCTGAGTATTCACACAGGAAGAAAGCTTAATCCTATCTTGTGCCATGTTTTCATCTTAGTAATATATCCCAGCATTTTTTGTCTGAAAAATATTTGGAACTCATGGTCTGATAGACATCTAAGGGAATTCAAGCAGAGGGAGATGATACTCCTGCCTGTGGTTAGACTGGCCTTCACGGTGTTTTGATTCTCTGAATTAGTTGGGAAAAAAATTAGCCACTAATATCACAAGGGAGGGAAAAAAAAAAAAAAAGAGGAGGAAGGGTCCTGAAAATGGTGTCTTAGCAATGAAAGACAGTGAATATTTTAAAGATCACAATTTAATTTATTCAACCTAAATGCATAAAAGTACAGGTGGGGACATTATTTATGCAGGTATATGCAAATCACTTTATAAAATAGGCAAAGCCCTTCTGCTTTTTATAAGTTGCCAAGGTGGTTCCTGATATTTTAAAAGCTATGCACCTTTAATGTAATTTCCTAAGAGTTGGAATCCCTTGTAGGAATCACGGTCATTGTCAGAGAAGTTTATTATTTTCCCTCTCCTCCAGGACATTTACAAGGCTCTCATAACAATCACAAAAAGAGTGGTTTCCACAGAGATGTGACTGGAAAAATCCCCTGGAAATTGTTGAGGCGTAAGTCACAGTATTAAAAGCAGAGAACATAGGCTTTGAAAACATGAACCCAACTGACCTCCTGAATTTAGTACAGTGAATTCCTGAGCTCTGAAACATAGGGCCCGGCTGTGCATGCCATATTGGTACTATAAGAGTGGCAGTAGGTTGGCTGTGGCAAGGTCTATTTCAAACTCTTTCACAGTGCCCAGTGTTGCATGTTCCCAGATGACATTTGGTTGGCAGAAGCTGGGTCTCCAAAGCTGGCAGTCTGGAATGCAGCCCACTGTGTTTTGACAAACACATAATTGACCATCTGATCACTAGCCTATGTTCTGCACTTAGGTCACTGAGGGACCTGGGCTTTCAGCAGGTCCCTAGTCCTCATCTTGTTCATCTCCTCAAACCTTTCTGTAGGAAGCAATACAGAGAAGACTTAAACACACCCACACAGATCCTTCCATTTGTATCATGAACATGGTACATGAGACATAAGCTGTTGAACATTTCCTTTAAACTGTCCTGGCAGCCCAAAGTGAACAAGAGAAAAGCACACTTATGGTGAACTCTCATTGAGAGAGAAGGGATGAATATACTTTACTGTTTCAACACCCGGCTGTGCATAAGTTGCAATTCAGTTCAATGGTTTGAAAATTCTGCTTGGAAAAAGCAGCAATGGGAAAACAATAGGAAATCGGGGCATTAATTGACTTTAAGGAGACATTACTAAGAATCAGTTTCATTGGCAGGTGAAAGAAAAGCTAGAAATTGGCAGTATTTTCTTTTTATCTGCTTCCTTCTTGCTCCATTCTTACTTTGGGCAAGATACCTACAATCCTGGAGACCAGCAGGCAGCGGCTCACAGTAAGGTCAAATTCTCCTAAGAAGCTCCCATAAGGATGTACTTTGGTCTGAAATCTGGCCTCACATAACATATTAACTTTTCTCCTAGAAGACCAGATTTATGCAATGGGCCAAGATATGCTGGAATTCTGCAAATGTTAATGTCCATGCCTCACAAATAGCTCTCTCTTCTCTACTTCAGCTCTACTGAACAGTTGGGGGCTCTGCTTTTCACCTTTGACTTAGTTTCTCTATTCTCAATCAGCTATTTCTATCACTAGAGTGCTTTTTCCAAAATTTAATTTGCTTTAAATTTTTAAAAATCTCTTTGAGCCTGCAGAAACAAGTTTAAACTCCTCTGTACAGCACACAAGGCCTTCTGTGATCTCCCTCTTGCCTGCTTTCCCAACTCCATCTCTCATGTTTCTCTTTCAATCACCTTACCATGCTCCAGCAACACCAAACCACTATGGATCTGGATAACTTGATGCCTCTTGACTTTGTAAATATTCTTGTTTTTTTCTTGATTATGAGTCAATTTTCTGTTACTTCTCCTCTATCCAGCTGGTATTCTGGTATACTGCTATTATTCACCGTTTTCACTTTAAGAGTCATCTTGGGCATCTACTTACATGTGCAGGTAGGCACTCTTTTCTCATTCTTTGTCATACATCTTGTATATACATATGTTCCTGTGCCTATCACATAAAATAGTCTTTATTCACTCATTTATTTCCCCTATTACATTGTGGCATTTTTTAAAAAGGGAGCATGTCTTATTTATTCTGGGTTTGTCAGAATCTGGCACAGTTTTCCATAAATGTTTGTTGATTGAAAACTAAATAAAGATCTATTCATGATAATGAATCAAAACTAAGCCATATAATAGTAGTAGATTTTGTAAGCATGGTAGGAGACCATTATCAATCTCATGAAGGAACTCAGCAGCGAGGCACTTTCTGATGGCATCAAAGGGATTGGTGATTGATTGGGGCATGGATGCTGTGATGGAGAGATGCCTTTTTTTTTTTTTAACAGAGAATATCACTAAGGCAGTAAATCATCACCATTTATAATGTGGTTTTCCATACTGAAAGGTATTGCATAAAGGGTATGTCTCAGTTTGAAAGGTGAAAAGGCCTAAATTAGAAGAGCTTGGGTTTCCCAAATAGGGTGACTCTCTGCTACCTGCTTTGAGATAGGTTGTGGTGGATTCCTTTTGTTTGTTCACTTTCTTGCTTCTGTTAAGGACTAACTGAAATGAAAACTCTTGGGAAAAATATGGCAACTATTCATTTCCTATTGAAATCTGAGTCAAATCCAGATTGGGACATTGAACTAAATGCAGTGCCTGAGAGAGAAGGTCAAAACAGCTGAATTCTGCATCTGTCCAGAGAAGAACTTAGAGTGAGAAGAACTGGGGAGATAATGTTCTGATCTGTTCACAAGTAACTCTTCCTGTTTTTCTGATGGGCCTGTGTGGCACCATCCCTGAAGCAACAGCTGCATCCACAGGATATTTGAGGACAGTAGTATTGTCACCTTTCTGGCATAAAAGCAACCTTAGAATTTGGAAGAATCCAAGCAACAGTGAACTGTGACCCAGAGGTGCAACAAGATCATGAGTACATGAATGGATTATCAGCTCACTGTAAGTCTTTGCTCTCCTCTTATATCTGGTTAAAAAAATTCGATCTCTCTAGAAGCTGCTTGACTGATAGCTGATGCAGCACAGAATCAATTTTACATTTTCCTATGAGCCAGACAAAGCCTTTCAATTATGTCTTTTATCTCAAAGTTCTCCTCCTCGATTTTTAATAGGTGACACAGATCTCTTATACTGCTTGTGTCTGAGGCTTGCCCTCAAGCACTGACGTCATAACAGCTGAGCTGTGCAGGCAGAAGTGCATAGTGCTGACTCATTCTGGTGATGTGAGGATTAATGCCTTGTGTAACACAGAGCTGTTATGTGAACTGTTTTTACACAAAAGAACTGCAACAAAAAATGATTTGCCAGTCATTAGATTAGAAATATGCAGTGCTAGGTAACTGAGGAGAAGGATGTAAATAAATAAAGTGGTAACAATAAGCACCCACATTGACATCTTCCAAAGCCTTAACAGACCCACTCTATCAACACCAAGAATAGAGAATAACAAGACGCTTCGGGGGCAGGTAGGATCTGCCCCTGTTGTATGAATGCATTATACACAGCAGCAGCATTTGGAGTTTAATCAGTCTCCTTTCTCTGTCAAATAAAATGTCACATTAGGCGTTAGCCTTAGAATTCTTTGCAGGACTTAGGTCCCCTAAATATATTTGCTATTAGCTCTAGAAATGTTAGCGGAAACCACACATAAGGAAAAAAACCCAAGCTAACCTCCTTTTGTATAGATAATTACAACACAAGGAATACCTCAGAATAAAGAGCCAGTGAAATAAGATATAATTTTTGAGACTAAAGGACAATATGCATCAAGAAAGTGGGATCCAGCCTGAAGGAGGCTGATGACTAGTTACTACATTAGGTGGCTGTTATTCACTGTAGGATTTCTTGGGCAGAGTCTCTTGTAAGTACTTCGATGTTTTGGCTTTACTGTCCCAGAATCTCTTTCAAGAGACTCAAAGTAATATTTATTCAAACCCAGACCCTTGCAGTTTAGCCTGGTTTAGTTCTTTTAATAACAACAATAATAAATTTATTTTCAATTGAAATCCAGTGGTTTTTTTTTTTTTCCTAAATGCAGTCTCATTTATTTTTCTAAAGTAGAATGGTACTTTTTTTATGCTCACTGGAACATATGAATCCTAGATTTTTTTTATTCCTCCCAAACTTCAAAAATTTTGCACAAAAATTTAGCCTATTTAAGTTGCAGTCTTATATTTTTTCCTATATTTTGTCAACAAATGAAATCTCTGATCTAGAAGTTAAAATTAAAAATGATTGGACCTACAGATAGGTGAGTAACTGAATAATAAATAATTGTGCACTAACTGCAGCCAACTCATGACAAATTTCTGATGAAAAAATATAAGCCACGGTTTAGAAGAGTAGTGATTTTTGAAAACAGCAGCTGTAGCCAAGTAAAGGGCAGTCTACATAAGAACACTAGCTGGGGTGGTGGAGTTTTTCAGCTCTCACCTGGATGGTAATGTACCACTGCCACCAAAAGCTTCAACTCCAAACATGAAAGAAGTTAATGCATACTAAACAAACACCAGAGACTAAGTCAACTAGAAAGTCAACCAGAAAACACACCAATAAGGACCAAAATTTCTTTCCCACTGCTTACACAGTTTTTTAAAAGTGAATAAACCACGTTTACTTACATAAGGAGAAGGGGTAGCTGACAATCTGATGGTCAAGGAACTGAAAAACAAAGAAAAAAAAACCAAGGAATTAAAACAAAACTAATAACACAGTGGGGAAAAGAAAAAGCAGTATCAATAGGACTGGTTTTTTCTCAAAGGAGGGAGCCCATTTTGTCACTTGCATTTCACAAAGAAAAAGAGAGCCATTTCCAAAGCTGTGACCCCTGTTAAGGCAACTCAGATAGTACTTCCCCAGTGCAAGGAATGCCAAGACCTTTCTTAGTCAATTTAATTCTGATCTGTGTCAGAATGTATCTGTTCTAGAAGTATACTGCTGTTCAATACAACAGCCACTAGTCCACTGCTTTTTAAAATTTAAATTCTCTAAAATTTAATGGGAAATCTTAAACATTTAGTTAACTCAGTCACACTAACCACATTCCAAGTGCTCAACAGCGACATATAATCAGTGGTTGCCCTTACTGGACAGCACAGAGTCAAAACCTACCTGTCACCACAAAAAGTTTTAATGGGCAGCACTAAGACAGGTAAAGGCTGTGTTACATAAGACCTCACTAATTTTAGCTAATTTTGACAAAGATGAGTTGAATCCTTAGATAATTTGATTTTTTTAATGGTAAACTTAGTAAGGTTATTTCCCCAAAGGTCCTCTAGACAATTTGACACATCCACAGGTTGCTGTTCTTCAGTAACACTGAAAATTTGGCCAGCTGAGCCTCAGAGTCCTGGCTTTCCACTCTGATCCTGCTTCCTCTACCCATCTCACCAGCCTAGAGGAAGTCTTATGAAAAACTGAATTTAAACTGCAGTGTCTGTGCCTGCAAACACATCTCTAATGATAAAATTATAAGTGTTGAAGGAGTTGACCTTAACATTTCACCAATATATGTTTAAAATATAAAAATTTGCCTTTAGAAGCTTTTAATCAAATTCAAATAATTTATTGTAAGACTGGTCTGCCCACCATTATTTTAATCGATTCTTTTATAGAAGGATACAAATAGGGTAACAAGAAATCTATAAAAAATTAATAAACCAAAAGGATGTGCTGAAAAAACAAAGCAAAACATTACGATTAGGTTTCATTATAACACATCAAGGACTACACACACGCTGCTTGAATTCTTGTCTTTCTGATAGGATAATTTTTAACCACTCACAGAAGGCCTCCAGAAATATGTAATATACACTTCATTAAAAGAGGCTCAGTCAAAAGACCTGATGAAATAACCTTTTACTGAAAAACGTTGAAGCAAACAACTAACAGTCAGAGACTTCACTTTCCATCAGGTTTTCTGGGCAAAGTTACTACTGCAGAAATTTTGAAAGAAATGACTTCCTCTTTGTGGTCAATGGGAAACCTGTCCATGTACACACAGGTGTGAAGGGTGGTGGCCTGCTATTGGGATAAGAAGAGTTAAGAAAATCTGCAGCCTGGATCGTAATACATGCTAATAATGCAAGAGAATTTGGGAGTCTCCCATGCTTTCAAATTGTTTCACAAAATTGATTAGTTTAATGGAAAGTTTAAGTAAGATAATTAGATTATGTATGATTTATTGAAAGTTCATTCAAAATTCAAATATAAAATAAAAAGTAGTATTCAAAGATTTTAAGGCTTTAAGCTTGCTATATTCTTGTCTTTTCTACTAGGAAAGATACTAGACTATTGAAATGGAGCATCTTTTCTTGTTTTTTTTCTCTCTCCTTTCTTCTCTTTCTTTCTGCTCTCTAACTCCTCTCACCACCCTTTTGAGGTTGCCCTTTTTCTCATCTTTTAAGGAGAGGAAAATATAGTTAGCAATTTTCTAAAAACTATGTTAAGTTACCACTTTTCTGTGGCATGTTATAAAAGCAGTAAACTTTCTATGATATATTATGCTCTTTTAAAATTATATTTAGTATGTCTAAACATGTAACTTTCTTTTCTAAATTTCATTGAGCATTTTATTTATGAAATTAGTCAAAATTAATTTTGATATAATTGAAAGAGATCAATGTAAATTGTGCCAGATTGACTAATACAACCAAGGTCTGGTGTGAAAAATGATCCTTCTTGATGTCAAATGACACACAGGCTGTCAAAGACAGGAATCCAAGATGAAGAGAAAATCATAGTATATGTCACAGTTTAACACAATTTAAAATCAAGTTAAATTGAGGATTTCGTTGAATATAATTGTTCTTATTTATTAATGCAAACCAATAATACTAATCCTAAATTCAACACTAAGGCTAAAGTTTAATTTGTAGACTTATGTAATTTATAAATGTTTGTTAACATCAAAAGATTCCTATTTCTTGATTGAATTAAAACATTCTATGAAATTTTGAGACTATGTGTTAACCTGTGTAGATTTACTTTTGTTCAGTTCAAATTGTTATGTTATACATATATGTCCTTTCCACTTCAATGATATTCACCTTATATATCTGTAAATTGTTTTTATCTAAAATTCAAAGAACTGTGTATAAAACATTTGTATTAAGCATGTTAGGATCAACACAGATATGTAGCAAAGAATATAAAACTATACAGCCCAAATAATTCAGGAAATTAAAACATAATAGTGGGGGCTTATATAGAGATAAGCAAAAGGGGTGACTTACAGTGGAAGTGGAGTCTAAGCTTTATGATTTCCAAGTAAAAATTATTATAAAATGTCAATATCCAAGCAATTAAAAGTTCTATTAATTCTAATTTTAAAGATTAATTCATTTTAATTTCAATGTACATAATATTTGCAGCAGTGGTTTCCAACAGTTGGAGGTGATACAGATTCCTTGGCAAATCCCTCTATCCAGAAAAACTCCTCAAAAACACCAAGTTTCAGGGAGTTCCCATACCCCATGAAGATTCTTCTAGGAATCCCAGGTTACTTATCCTTGTCCTTGAGGGAGCAGAGAAAAACCCTTTTTAAATTTCACTGCTCATTGCCTTTACGAAGTTTTAATAAAACACAACAGGCTGAAGCCAGAAGTAAAGAAGTCATAAAAAATAGAGCTCTAAGTGGGCGAACATGTGTGGTCAGAGACACATGGGGTTCCTTTAATGGCTCCCAGGCACCTATCTCCATAGCCTTTTATAATTTGTTTTTTAAACTGTCCACAGATCCATACTCACACTGTGGTAGAGAAGCATGGAGAAGAAAAATCATAATGATAAAAAGAGTGACTAAAATGTACTGAGTATCTTCTGTGGTTTCAGGTATCTAGATTAGGTAAAAGCTTCTCCAGTGTGATTCTGGGTATAACTAGGGATGTGTAGAGTGTAACATGTAATGCACAAAACTATAAAATACTAAGCCATGGTTAACTTCCTAGAGGACCAGCTTGCTCTGTGGCCTACTTAAATTCTTATTCATAATGTATTCTTCTATCCAATAACTTTCTTGGATGTTACAGGAGAAACAGAATAGATTCTGTCCTTGTCCTTTTGGAACTTCTAGTTTGTTGAAACAGAAGAATACACTGTAAAGCAGAAAGCAAAATTTATATGTATTTTCAGGGTGACACATGTTACTTTAAGCACTGAAAAGTCTTACTTGTGGCCAACTGTTTCTGTCGATGTCATAGCAGGCTCTCAGATCACTAATTTGATGATCACCCAAATAGAAGAGTCTGAGAAGCATTGGTACACAGTTTCATTTGGCCCTCACTAAAAAAAATGCTGTTTCCTCCAATTTATTAGAGGGCAAAAAAAATTTGAGAAATTAGGAAACTTAGCCCCAAATCACATAGCCACTAGCATCTGAGTAAGTCTGTACTATTCCAAAGTCTACATTTTTTTTTTTAACCGCTACATTATACTACCTCTAGGTGTTTCCCATTTCATGCTTCCCTTTAAAATCTGGACTCATTTAGGATTATGCAGGCTGGTTTAAACTTTTCTTTAGAAGGAGACAGGTTTGGCTTGATTTGTATTCTAAATATTTCACAGTGGTAAGGAAAGCTATTATTATACCCATTTTATGGTGAGGAAGCTGAGCTGCTTGCCAGCTGAGGTATCTGGCTGGGTTAAAAACGGAACCTGGGTTGTCAGTCTCTCATTCCTCTTAACTAACTCCAAGCCTAGGCAAATGTAACTGGCCAACGGCTTTTCTACACATACAACTCACAGGGTGATACACAAACTTTGCTAAAAGAAAACAGCAAGAGTTCAATTTTTAGAAATAAATAATCATAACTCACAAAATCAGTTACTTCGAGCACACAAGAAGAAAAGAGAGAGCTTATTCACCACAAATGAGTCAGAAAATTAGAATGTCACAACACTGATGACAGAGTTGAGGAATTTAGATGAACTAAAGTCCAATACTTAAAGATTTTGGTAAAAGGCCAAAAGGACATGTTTTTAATATTTTCAATCTTTTTTCTTCAACTAATCTCTTTGAAAGTCAGGTGAGTTTATATTTTTGTTTTCTATGGGAAGAGATAATGTTTTAATGTCCCTTTCATATTCCAGAAGTACTGCATTGGATTCTTATGTGGGAATCATTCCAAATGTAGAAAGAAAATTTTTACTGATTTTCCTAATACATTTCCAACTTCCAGCATTATCTTTCTTTTTTTCTTTTTGGTACTGGGGATTGAACTCACAACCTTGCACTTGCCAGGTAGGCACTTATGCCACTGAGCTAAATCCCCAGCCTGCTTCCAGTATTTTTAAAGGCTAAGGCATTAATGAAATTTTAGATTCATATTCCTCAGAGTAAGTAAGTGCCAGCTATATAGATTCTTGTAAATTGATATTCCATCTTCACTTTGATGCATGAGTTCCTTTATCTGACATATTCAAAAAATTCTGTGCTATATTTAATGACATTTCACATGTCCTGATTTGGGGAGTTTTTAACTTTTCATTTTCTGTCCAGCAAAAGTTTACAAGTTAAAGTCAGATGAAAAGCTTATTCAAATGTGTGTATAGAGCATTAGCAATCTCCCACCAAGTCTTTTAGCATCTTTTATGAATCAGTTTCTTTAGGTATTTTTATTGCTTTTAGTTAGTCATATTAGATTATGTGAAAGTGCTCAAAAGAAAAGAACAACTGGAGTAGGGGAAAGGAGAAAAGGAAAAAGGGAAAAGATTATATGTATATAGGAATACATATGTATGTGTGGATGAAAAAAATATATATATATGATAGATAACTATAGTACTAATCTCTAAGTACATCAAGAAGAACAGTTTGTGTTTTTATTGTTTGATTGTTTGATCATTTTTTTCAGGCCTAAATCTTCTAATGTGAACAACTACTTCTAGGACAACAATATGCACTATATTAACTACTGTTAATTTCCTACTGCCTTTTTTTTGAAATTCTGTATCATTTCTATTCTTCTTTTGTTTTAAAGAAGACTGTGCTACAAATCATCCTTTAATACCCTGAGATCTGCTTTTCAAGATCATATTTCTAAAATGTTTTTTATTTTAAAGAGAAAAAACAAAGACTATACAAATTTTCAAAGTAAGATGATAGGAAATTAATATTATATTGCATATTGTTATCTTCACAATAGTTGCCCAGATTACCAGATATAGGCAGGCAAAAGTAATCAAACAATATAAGCACTAACTGTTCCTTTCAGTGAATTAAAAGAATTACTAATGCAATTACCTTAGCTATCTTGTACGTATATATATATATATATATATATATATATATATATATACACATATTTTTCTCCTTCCTGTTCTTTTTCCTTTCCCCTCAATGTTCATATTATTTTGGATACATTTTCAGAATGATAAAGAAATAATAAAGATACTATATTACAACCCTGAAAGATGTCTACTTTCAACAATTTAAGCAATGAAATAAGATAATGATCAATATATGGAGAGAGAGGATTTTAAAACTGAAGTTCAGCAATTAGGCCTGGGACTGTTTATGAACCTGACACATTGCTAAGATATAAATTAACATTCCATCCCACCCTACACAATCTTTCTATCCTTCCTGATTCTTACAGATACATGGGCCTGAGAAATTAGAAAGTCCTAATGTTGGGAGGGGTGGCTGGGTCTCACTTCTATTTGTTTACATTTAGCATGGTTTCTTACAGCCCCTAAAGTGGACCCCACCCTTCAGTATTATAATTTTTAGGAAGACTTTTTAATCTGATTCCAAATAACTTTTATCTCCATATCTCAAATTCCTGAGGTTGTGGATTTACAGATTTTAAATGGATTGACGTAAGTAGGACCTCTGACTTAACAGTAAACTGATACTCTTTAGGAGATCTGAAACATCTGACTGAAGTTATCATGTGGTCCAATCAGTCAGAGGCACTTGTTCATAATTCTGCTCACAGTCTAGCACTAACGCCATTTGGTACAAAGAGACTATGCATATTACAGGGCCAACTCACCCCAAGTTTTCTTGGTGTATAAACATAGAAAGTAACATATTAGCAGTACAGAGGGCTCTGGAACAAATATGGGCACAGCAGGAAGGAGAAAGAAACATCCAGATCAGTGTGAACAGAGGCTCTCTTTATTAAATGGCTTTAAAAGTACAAGAAGAAAAATTACAGCACAAAAGTTATATCAAAATATACACATTTAGTAGGTACTTATATTTAATGATATGTTAACTATTAAATCATGAGGACAACGTGGGAGAGGTCTGTGTTTTAAAGACTTGGAAAGAGCGTTCTGTAATATAGATTGGAAAAAGTTACTTTTGTTCTGTCACTATTTACTAGTTGTTTGGGAGCATCCAAAGCTTTTAGGCTTTTCACAATCTGGCTCCAACCCAACTCTTCAGTTTTTAAAAATGTTTTTCCCTCCACTGTTTCTTTATATACTACGACAGCCCATTTCCTCCTCCCTGAGCATGTGAGGACATCTATGTCTTTGAGCCTTTGCTAACAATTCACACTTGAATCTTAAAGCCTACCATAGTGTGTTAAACACAGAATGACACTCCAATGTTTGTTGAATAAATGCTGTCTATCTATTTTAGGAGACAAAGATAATAGAAAAAAAGTTGTTAAATCAGTAAATAAATAGCACTGGAGAGAGGTCAAGGAAAAGTTAATTTTAGTGCATTTTAGGAATGGGGGCAAGATGAGCTTAAAGATTAGGAAAACTGATGCTCTTTATTCAAGGCTCTAGCCAATGCTATGCGTCAGTTACTTTTCTGGGAACGAGTTTAAACCTCAAGGTTAAATGAACACAAATGCTCTGTCCATCAGGATATAATGAACAAGTTGTGGCTATTTCCACATCAGCAGAGTGAAATTAAAATATGCAGTGCCCTTCTCAGAGGCATCATATATGACAGAAGTTTTTAAAATAGCCTCCTTTGCCACTTAAGTAAAGAAAGAGTTATAAGAGCAAAAGTAAATGGTGTTTTAAAGATTTTTTTAAAGACTGGATAATTTAGCTTAGGAAAGGAAGAACTAAAATGTATTTTTCATAGTTTTCTGACTATAAGAAGAATCTTTACAAAGAGGATGATTATTAGCATTCTTGTCCTAAGGCAAGATGATATTAAGCTGTCCATTGAAGAATTTAAGACTTTAAGAGGAACATCCTAAATATGAAACTGGTAAATAATAAAATAGATTGCTAAGAGCAGTTAGGAAATTTCTTTCTTCATTGCTCTTTAAAAATAGGAAAGATCTTTATCTATTTAGGATGGAATAAACACAGTTCTGTCTGCAGTCAGGAAGGTGAATTCAATAACCTCTCTAGTCTTGATTGCTCTGTATGATTCTACAAAGTCCTATAAAATTTTGACCTAAAAATTATACAGAGTCACAGGTTAGTAAAATACACTGTAAAATTAAAAAAGGATTAGGCAATACAGATAGAGACTTATTAAATTCAAAATAGTTTATATGGTACTTATATATCAATTTAATTTGCTAAGTGCATATGACACAAATAAAATTGAAGAAAAATGTACATGAATCTATTATAGTTTTGGCATAATGATTATCTAGATAAAAACATTTTAACAATTTATTCTCTGATGTCTAAGAAATTTAGCTGAGTATTTCATAAACTTGGTACTGATTATGCACATAAACTCAATTTCCAATTAAATTGAAGAAAATGTCAGAAAAAGTTCATAATATAACAACTCACTTTTACTACTTCCAGGACTATCTTCAAAGTCATCAAGAGAACTACAGATCAACTCCTTTAAATGAGCAAAATGGGCCCCATATGATTAAGAATGCAAGTCCAATAACAGACGCCGGGAGAAGCTGTAGCCAGCCAGGGTGGCAAGTTACTGGCTTTCTTGTCTATTTACCTTGCAGCTTTGGAGCTCAGTTGAAGTGTCCATTACATACAGCACACAGGGTCAGATGAACAGTTTCAATGACCTTGTCTGAACCAAATTCATTTAAAGCAGTTTGCCACATTTCTTAAATAGAAGATGAGCCCATTCTATCTATGGCTCAGATTTGGACTGGATCACTGAACTATTGCCCAACTCTTATAAGCAAAGCACTAACATGTACCAATCAACACACAGCCCTTAGCAGAGGCACCAGGAAGGTCAAAAACACACACATGATAAATTGGCAGTACATTATAGAAGAAAGCTATTTCTAAAGACGGACTTTGGCTATTAAAACCTTTGAGCATTATTTAACCTTTGTTGGGGGAAAAACAACAAAACTTCAGCTCCAATGTAACTTCTAATAATTCAGTTAAAAAAAAAAGAGATTGAGAGAGAAAAATCTAGTTTTATTTTGTAGCGCATTATTTTTATAAAAAGACAAATCAAAGACGCACACTATGCCAATTTCTTCACAGTCTACTTGTTACAGGAGATTGTTCTAGTCTTCACTAATGACTTCTTGAGGTTGATTATTACACTGTGATCAGGAGTTGGGAGGATAGAGGTTTAAGACCTTTCAAAAGAAACATTTTGTTCAGTAGAACTACAGAAAATAAAGTCAGCATTTAGCTAACTTTGACTACCTACCTAGGATAATGGGCGGTCTATGTAGTTATTGCTTATCGTTTTCAAATGATGGGAATGAACTGAACAACAAAGGTGACAAGCTAACCAGCAACCTGAATTTTGAAAAGCTGTGGCACGATAAGCTGATAACACAGTTGGTTAGAATTCATAAAGCTTATTATTCCCTATCTCCCTCCTACCATCCCTTATTTCCACATCTGCATCCCTATAATCAGGCAGCTAAAGCAAAAGGCTCAAAAGTGACCAGGACCATTTCTTTGGAGACAGTCTCAGTCAGCTCTTTATCCTCCCCAGTCACAACTTACTCTCAGTTTTCTAAAAATGTATTAATGTAATTGTTTTAATACTTCCTCTTAGAGGAATTTGCATTTTCTTAACTGTCTCCACAAGATCTACATTTAGGTTGATTTCATAGGTAATGTGGGGAGGGGTGGTAGTGACATTGACAGTGGTTCTGTCCCAGACTCTTCAAATTCTCCAGCTGTTCATCTGCTTCCCCATTTGGGTTCAAATAAAAATATCTATATAAATATGCATACATCATATGTTTCCTTTCAAAAGTTATGAACATTTTGGGACTTTCTGTCCATATACTTTACGAAGTTCTAAATAATGTCAGAGTAATTTGGATAGAAAATGAAACCACAAATGGTTTGCACTGAAACTTAATTAACTTATTCATCCTAAGTGTTTTCCTTATGGCTAATGTCCATTGGTTCCTGGTTCTTGTTAGTGAATTCTCAAGGAAACTTTATAATGCCTTTCTGCCCTAGAAAACCTAGCCTGTGAGATTTTCTTGTATGTATCTGAATTCTTGTAATGAACTATTAAGGATCTAGGAACTGAGACTGTTTTTTGTCTTCTCTTTAACCTCCCACTTCATGAAAAGATGAGGCTCTAAACAACCTAGTGGGAATCCCTCAGACCAAACTATAGTTGAGCTGATCTCAGCAGGCAGGGAACCAGTAGCCGTCTATAAGACATAATTATGAAATCATGAAAGATTCACTCATATTTTCAGAAAGAAACTAGGTTGTTTCCATGATAAGACCTAGAAAATAAGGCACACTAAGGAAACTGAGAAGATATAATTTTTGAAGGGTTAACAGAGGGTAAATTTCAAAAACTACCAGTTTTGCCAAGGCTTTCTTAAACTGTGGATTCATTTTCAGTGTCTGACAGTGTCCTGCAGCAGACAGTTCAAGGAGAGACTATTTTTCTTTGGCCAGTGAAGCCCAAAGGACTCACTGCACAAAAGATTTTCCTTCTTGTTCCAATCAATTTGTACCCCAGAGAAGGTTTATGACTTTCTTTTAATTTTGTAAGTCTACACATACATAGCTCCTCCAGCATGATTTGGTCCTGAGGAAGTGATCCACCCACAACTCCACAGAGCTAATTAACCCCATACTGAGCATTTTTTTTCTCTCATTTCACACTTCTACTCAATGCTTTAAATGATCTAGCAACAGCATGATCATACGATTAGTCCGTCTCAGTAAGGAGAGCACAGGATTGGGAGGAATCAAATATATCTGCCTTAATTCAAAACAGCAGTGTGACTCTGAAATACTATCAAATACCACTTTATCTGAAGGTGCAGTAAAAAAAAAATCCTTTCATGTCATTCATTCAACATTTTTCAATATTTTAAGTAACAAATAACATAATAAATAAGGTAGAAACATTTGATCTATATTCAGAACATTTAAAAAATTCCATTTTACTGAAAAAAAAATTTAAAATAGCTATAGCTTTCTTCCCTATCCTAAACAGTTTCAAAAGAAGGGCTGAAGAGAGAATGTCATATCTTTTTTTCCATTTCAAGGAACAGATTCATGTTTTTCTGGATTTATTTTAGCCAAAGTGAATGCCTTGAAAACTCTGTGACTGCTGTTTTCTAACTTTTCAAAAAAGAAGAAAAAGAGTGAACATGATGATGGTGGGTGATTTAATGGAATCAGCTTGTCAACGTGATGAAACTGAAAAAGCTTTTATAGAATATGTCCACATGTTTTTTTTAAAAAAACTTTTAGCATAATGTATATAGTGTAAAGTGGTTTTTGTCATGGCAAGAGAAGGGAATATCATTAATTTAGACAGTAAGTGTAAGGTTCTTCTAAAAACCTCTATGGATAAATCATAAAAATGCCTCCTAGCCAGACAAATGGAGTCAGGCAAGTTGTAGGTCTTGTTTGAAGCTTTTGAAAAAGTTATCAGATTTTAACATCTGTCATCTCCATAAATGACAAGAAAAATTTCAGGTTATTTCCCTTAGTTCTACTAGTACATAGTTTCAGACTTTTAAAGATTTAGATTTTTTAAAAAGACAAGAAAATGACCCTCTTCCAAATATCCCATTTTAGGAAAACTATCTGTTATGGTTTGTGTTTGGGTGTTCCCCAAGCTTCATGCAGTCATGGAGGCAGCTGACTAGCATTTGTGACTGGTTTATTGCCTAGTGCTGGGTTTGGTGGTGAGAGTGCTGTATCCACCCAGGGGTTGGAAGCCAGCATACAAAATAAGGGAGAGAAAGAGGCATGCTTTGCCCTTTTGCCCTTTTGCTCTTTCTGCTATTGGAATTTGCCCCTGGGCATTGCCACCCTACTTGGAGCTAACAGATTATGGATTGAGACCTCTATCAATTGTAAGCTAAATAAACTTTTTCTTCCTTCATTTTGGGCATCAGGTATTTCGTCTCAGCAATGAGAGAAAAGTAACCTAGCCACTATCACATCCCTCCCTTCTCCGAAAGAAATGGGTAAATTGAGTTATTTTGTAAGAACTTGATCACAGAGTGTGCACATCTTGTATGGACTTTTAACCTCTATTTTCTCTGCAAAGTGACTTATGCACATTAAGTGCCCAGGAATTCTATAATTCCTAGTATTGTGACAATACAAATGAAAACTTACCTAATATTTGAAATTCTTGTTTTAAGCACATTAAAGCTTATGGTTTGGAACTGAAGACATTTTTAAAGTTCTAAATCATACTTGCTATTATTCCCTGAGTTTCTCTTAGGCATGGTCCCAAATGGGACTATCAGGTTGGTAAAACTGGACATAAAGCAAAAATGGAAGATTCAGTGCGGCACAACTTGTCTGCATTTATGCTACCTAGAAATGTCATATTTGACACATAGCCTTGACGAAACTTTTAAATCCATACTCCCAGCCTTCAGCTGAAAACTGCCTCCCCTGGTCATCCTATAATAAAAGAGCTGGTGTGACTTCAAAGACACCTCCCCACCCCATGCCATTAGAATTTTTCAAGCTCTCTGATGATTGGGATTCCAAAGCCCTTTCCAGGGTCTATAAGGCCCAATACAATACATATCTCACTACTTTTGTGGCATATCCCAGCACTGTCATATGGAATTGGTCCAACTAACAATATAATATGAATGTGAATAGGGATTAAAAGGAAAAACATTACAAAAATTAATGATCTTATGTCCTTGTTGAAATTCAGCTTTCTTTTGGTATATGTGCTGCCAAAGTGAGGACAGAAAATCAACTCTTTCTTAACTTAGTAAAGTTTCAAAACTTACTTTGAAAGTTGGTTTAGATAAAGGAGAATATGAAAATTACTTCTAAATGTATCCATGTATCATTCATTACTTTACCTTCCAGATTTTTTTTTAGAAACTGTTACTTACTACTTTGAAGGGGGTTATACTCCTTCTGTCAGGGATCTAGTACTCTCATTCACATTTTGGAGAGTATTTATGGCTCCAATTTCACTTGAGACAATATAACAACTAGTACAAAACAACCCCTGCTTATCTTCTTTATTTGCTTTTTTCCCCCCAGCTGTCCTGTGATAATCGTTAACCACTCATAAATGACTTGACCCCTTATGGATTATATTATCAATTCAGCTAATCTGACATCCTAAATGTACCTCCAACCAAACTCCCTCTCTAGTCACAGATAACTTTTCTTTTTGAAACTGCCATAAAAATATTCTACCCAGAACTATTTAAATTTTTGAAATGGATCCTTACAATCTGACCTAAGGTACCTTTTTTTTTTTGAACACTTAATGGGGCTTCAGCCCCTAGGAACTCAAGTTACAGGCAAATTATGTCACTGATGTTTGCTCACCATTCCCGGGGGGAGAAGACTCTCAGCATTCAATAGAGGGTCATAATCTTACACAAGTAATGTCAGTCTCAGAGAGAATTTGTCCTTGGTCCCTGTTTTCCTTTCCTTGAAGTCCTCCATTACATTTTAGTACTTTATTTTCTGAACCTAGCCACCATAGGTTAATGTTAATGAACATAAAAGAAAAACATTAACTTTTGTCAGGTTGTTAAGTTTGTTTTTCTTCTAATAGGCTTTATCAATAAAAACAGAAGAATTTAATATATGTGAAGAGCAGCAAGTGCTCTCTTCCCATATCTTTTCAGACATTTTCATCTTATATAAATAGTAGTGATGAAATTATGAATACCATTATTCCTCTTCCATGTTGATACTCTTATTATCTTGCATAAACAGAAATGAACAAATACGTGCATGACACAAATCAGTCCCTTTTTAAAAGATGCAGTTTTTATATTTTTAAACAGTGAGGGAAGATTTAATGAATTCAACATGTAGATTACCTGTTTATATTTTGAATGTTAATAAAGTAAAACCAAATTGTTGCTTAAGTTCTTTTAGAATCACATCAGCTATTAACACTATCCATGCCAGCAGGATATAAGGTATAGTTAAAATTAATGGCAATTAGTTCAAGTCCTCTCAGTCAGTGAGGAAAGGGCATGGGAGAAAGGGGCGAGGGAAGAGGGTACAGGTTGATAGGAACAAACTGTTAGGAATAGGTCATTTGAGGGCATTAGGTAAAAGGAATATCAAAATAAAACCTAAAAGTGGTCTGAAGGGAGTAGGACAAAGGAAATCACTACTTTTTCTTTATCCTCATTGGTTTCTTTTTTTTTTCATAATATTCTTTGTCCTTTCATCTTCCATCAAATCAGTCTTTCTTCCTCTATTCTTCAAGTTCTTCTTCTACCTTTTTTATAATAGGAAGCATTAAGGAATAATTTAGAGGGCAGGGGGACAAAAAAGGTAGAAAAAAAGAATTTAGGAAAGACTTATGATAATATACTGCAACACACACAACCTATATTTGATTGATGAAGAAGGAGAAACTGGGACTTGTGAGATTTAAAAAATTCATGGTATGTCTGGTCATATTAATCTCCAGACCAGCTGGGTTTTAGCATTGCTGGAAAGAGCTATAATAGGATCAGGAGTTGGAAAAAAAAAAAACAGGGGAAAATGGAATTCTACAAGGATTTACTTGAAAAAAAAAAAGAGGATTTCTTTAGAATTGCTTGTTGAAATTTCCCCAATTTCCTTTTTTTTTTTTAAAAAAAAAAAAACTTGGATGTAGAAAGTACCAAGAGAAGAAGCTTAGGGATTCTTACAGGGTTTAGGAAACTATTAGACTCTGTAAATTATGTTCATCTTAGTGCACTCAAGCAAGTAAAGGTTAACTAGAGCATGGTTTCTCACAGTGAGTGACATGGTTGGTTACTTTGCAAGGCTGACATATGGAGACAGGGCCCATAGAAGCAAGGCTCTTCTTATGAATACCATAGAGAGACACCCAGGTTCATTACAATGCATAGGGCATGGCAGACTAGTTATGCAGGGTCATCTGCAAAGTACCTGAAAGTATTCTCTAACCAAGTACCAACTTCTTAGCCCAGTCTTTTTTTCGGGAAAATTCAATACTATGGGAATACTTTATCTGGACTTTGAGTACAAGAAGGTTGCTGAGACACATGACCATTTTTAATGCCTAAAGACAAGAGGCTGAGAGGACAAAGGAGAAATAAGAAGAAAGAAGAGTAAAAGAAGGGTTGCCAGCTCTGGAGACTATAGAAGAATAAATTAACAATCTTAAGAGAAATGAAAGAACACGCCTTACGGGCAACATCACTAGTCTTTTGGAATCTGCAGTAAAAGTAAAAACATTTGTGTCTCATCAAGCTGATTGCCATTGCCCCATTGACGATTCCTATTTCTTCTCCTCTATGTACACAGGTTACATTTTTTCTCCAAAGATTAGCATTCTGTAATAACATTGTTAATAATGGTTACTGTCATAATTTGTATCTTGAATGTCTCCCAAATCCCACGTACTGAAGATTTGGTTCCTAGTCCCTGGTACTACTGGGAAATGGTGGAACCTTTGGAATGTGGAGTTTAGTGGAAGGAAGTTAGAGCACTCGGAACATGCTTTTGAAGGTGATATTAAGAGCCTGGCTCCTTCTTCTTGTATCTCTTGTTTCCAGTGGTAAGGATTGGCTTTCTCTGTCACACACTCTCTCCATGATAGATTGTGCCTCCATAGGTCTGCAGCAATTGGTCATGGACTGAGACCTCTGAAGTGTGAGCCAAAATAAACCTTCCTTCTTTAAAGCTGCTAAATCAGCATTTGTTATAGTGACACAACACAACTCCTTTTAAAATAATGGTAAATGGGAAAGAATTCCTGACCATCAGACTAGGTTTCTGGAGTCCAGTCTATGTCCTCCAAAGAGTTCAGCCCACTTTCTTTGGTTTTCTGAGGTTTGTGGCAAAACATATGTATGGTAGGGGGAGCTTCCTTACTCAGATATGTTTTGCTACAGAAAACAAGTACTTTGCCTTTTTTATTACGACTTTTTGATTTTCATTTTTCTCTTTTTCTCCCAGACTATTAATCATCAATTTCTCCTTCCCTCAGTTTTTTAAAAAAATTAATGATATCATCTGTTCCATCAATTTCCTTATCTATTGTTTCAACTGTAATTACCTAGGTCTTGAGCCCAAATGAATCTGATAATGTGCTTCTTCCTCAGCTCTCAGTCTGTTAAGCAATGCTGGGGAAGAATCACAAAACTGTATAGCCTGGTGCTTCTCAGAATTATGGTTTTCAGGTTGATCTATGGTATCAGAACTACATTGTAACTCTTTATTTTGTTCTTAATCAATTTCTTTTTTCCAGTTTCATTCATCACACTATTTAATTCCTTAAAACTGACCTCCTACCTTTCACCTCCAACTAATCTCTTTTGTCAGAGGAAACAGAGACCATTAAATGGCATTTTTCATCATTTCACCTCTGACATAGAACCCATCCATAACAGCTCAGAGATCCTTCTCTCTAGCACTGATGACCCCCTCCACAGTCAATCTTATTGCATCAGTTATTCTTTCTTTTTGTATTTTCAATTCTCCTACTGCTTGCCAACAGGCTTTAGGTGTCTCATACTAAGTAACAAACAAACATAGCAATTGTAATACAGTGACAAACAAGAAACCTTCTGTGAACCTGATCTTTTCTTCTTTGTGCTAACTTTAAGCTGCCTAAACTCTCATTTATTCCTCAACTTATGAAAATTTGGTTTTTCTAACTTTGTTTCCAATTAAACTATTTCTTGCCAAATTCACCCCCCAAAATTCCCTCTTCTTGTTCTTTTTCCTTTTTGATAAGAAAAGAAAGGCTTGTTTTATTCCAATGATTGGTGCAATCCCCAAGGCAATGTACCAACAGAAGGAGTGCTTTATTTCTTGGAGGGATCTATTGCTTTTTTGACAGTCTTGATGATCACCTCCATTTTGGCCAGGAGGAGTTCTTCACTGCTGTGGTCTGGGATGGTCTTGTGGACCTGGCCTGCCTTCAGCTTGTAGATGTGCTCCCTGAGAATCTTTTGGCTTTAGAACATATTCTCCTTCACTGAGCCATGTGGTACAGCTCCTTAGCTTCCCAGAAACCCATGGAGTGTGTAATCTCCTCACCTAGAATCCCTCTCTTGCTACCATTTGGGCACCAGTCTTACCCTTTAGCTTACCTATACTCTTGTACCTGTCCTTAGGATGGGCTAAGGAGTTTCTCTGGCATTAAGCCTGGAAACTGACAGTCACAGGCTTGCGGGTGAACAACCCATATTTGATCAGATTCTCTAAAGGATCTACTACTAGAAATTTCATTGATTTTGAAGGCCAAGTGTCTTCTGAATCCTGAGGGGACTCAGGGCTGCAGCTGTGGTGGTAAAGTGACAGCAGTCTCTGAGTTGCTTGTCCCCAATGTCCATTCTTCTACCACATTGTTTTCCTATTTTCATTTTAAAATTCAGTTCATTGAGGTAACATTTATATTCAATAAAGTCTACCCTTTTTACAGTATTTTACCATCCAATTAATGTTGACTTCTATGTTGGTGCCCTCATGTCACAAACCCCAAAGTTCTTTGCTTTACATACAAATCATTTTGGAATCTCTTAGCAGCCTTTTCCATATAACCCACTAACACATTAGGCCACTTAGCATAGAAGAAGATGTTAGGCCCCTTGGATTTTTTCATGTTTTCTCTTTACAAACACACATTTTTGCCTAACATAGTAAACACTGTTTAATACCATCATATGAATTTCTATATAGAATCATAAAACTAGATATTATTTTGAGAAGCTGAAGTTTTTCAAATAGATGTCATCCATCAAAATGTTACTACCTGAAGACCTGTTATTTTAGTGTTTTGCTGAATACATACCCCCAAAATTCATATGTTGACGTTTTAGCCCCAAATGCTACAGAATATAACTATATCTAGAACTAGGGTCACTGTGGATGTGACTAGTGATGATGGGGTTGCACTGGAGTATAGTGAACTCCCAATTTATTGCTACCAGCATAGAATTTGGACACAGATCCTGGAAGAATGTCAGGTGAATATGAAGGCAGGGATTGGAGTGATATTTCTATAAATCCACGAACACTAAAGATTGCCAGGGGCTGGGTGAGGGGCATGAAACAGATTCTCTCTCACAGGTTTCACAAGTAACAATCCTGCTGATGCCTTGATCTTGGATATCCAGCCTTGAGAACTTTGGGAGGCAAAAATTCTGTTGTTTAAATCCCCCAGTTTGTGGTGTTTTGGTATCCCAGACCAATAAGATTCATACAGTTATTTAAAAACCCATCCTTAAGCATAGTGGAATACTAACTAGTTTCCTTGCTCATCAAATACTATGTTAGATACTTCTTTAATATGCTAAATGAATTAATAAAACTTCAATCATGTTACCTCATGCTTGTTCACTAAAAAGCAGTGAACATAGTATTGGTAGAATACCTACCATTTATTTATTCAACAAATATTTACTGAAAACCTGGTATATGATAAAATGGTATATGAGTCATATACCATTCTAGCCATAGAAAATATTATTGTTGACAAATCAAGTTCCCCATCTTCAAAAAGCATAAATTCCCATAGAGGAAACATATTCAATAGTAAAACATGAAAATAAGACATGTAGTTTTACATGTGCTGTGTACCTCAGATAATCATAAGCATTTATCCTCTACACAACTGAAAAATACTTAGGGCAGTAGTAATTTAAAATATTCATAAATCCCACACCCTCTTATATCTCTTACTTTTTGTAGTCTCTGCATGAGCTGAAAATATCCTTAAATTAATGAACTTAACCTGTGGATTTTATTTTTTTATTTGTCCACATTTGGAGTACATAATGTTTACATTCTTTCTGTGGTGCTGGTACATGAACATAACACATTCCTTTTTTCACTCCATTCCTTCCCTTTAACTCCTCCCTCTATCTCTTACACCCGTCCCAACTTTTTAATTTCTACCTTTTATTTTTCTTTTTATTTATAATTTGGGTTTCTTATACAATGGGAGACCTGTGATACTTAGGATTGTGGATTTGATTTATTTCATTTAACGTTCTGGTCTTAAAGTGCATCCATTTTTCTACAAATGACTTTAGTTTTGCTTTATGGCAGAGTAGTACTCTATTGTATATTATTGCCACATTTTCTGAGTTAAGCATAATTTTAAGAATTTCATTAGTATCTGAGAGCAAACATGCTTCTTCATAGTCTATAAAAAATGATTGACCCAATGAAGCCTCAGATTGGGGGCTTGGATAAGTCTTCACTGGTGTGAAGGTGAAAAGTAGCCAAGGCACTTAGAAAGCTCAGGCAATGAGCAATTCAGCCTCCATTTCTTAAGTACTTCTTGTATGCTTAAGATAATTTAATAGAATTTTGGGCAGAATAGAGAGTAGACATGGTGCTGATTCCTACTGAGCTTATATTCTCAGATAAAAATCTGAGCAAAGTGTCTCACAGTTGGCAACACGCCATGTAAAGTAAGTACTATGAGAATTCATCTCTGAAGACTGGGAGAATACCTGGCTCAGGGACTTGCCTAGGGAGTTTCTGAGGAAGCTTTTTTGAGAAAGGTGTGTCTGAACACTGCTTTTGGGCTGTATATGGGGGTATTTGTCACAGCAGGGATCACAAAGTCTTATGTAATATTCCTCTTGGTCTCATTTCAGCCATGTGCATACATTTGAAATACTAAAAGCATTTTTCAAATACACACACACACACATACACAAAGAGGAATCTCCAGAGGAAAAAGACTAAAAATACAAAGGGAAAAATCCCTAATCTCATTATTTGTTTTGAAAATTCCCCAAATGATTAAAACATGTTATAAACTAAAACATATGAACTAATTATTTGCCAAGTTTCATTTTTAAATCAAAACCATTTTTGAGGTTCATAAACTGAATAAAAAGAGTCTATAAATTTGAACTTATATTTTGCTTTCCCTTGCCTTTAGCAGGCTTGAGAATTTGCTGTGAGGCTGGTAGAAGAGAAAGGGATCCAGATGCTTAGAAACATGTGGCACACATCTACCAAAATGTAAGTTCCATGAGATCAGGACTTGCTCACAGCTGCACCTGGTGGATAGCAGGAACTCAATAAATACCTCCCTGAAGGACAAACTAAGTCTCTGAGGCATTCTAACTCATTTCTTAATCAAGCCTTATCTTGCTTTGGGCCAGTGGTTCTCAATCTGGGGCTATATCTTGCCTCTACCAGGGGATGTTTTTAGTTTTTCTTGTCATAACTGAAGTTGCTACTGGTACCTACTGGGTAGAAGGCAGCAATGCTGCTAAACATCCTACAGTGCACTTTATACAATAAAGATTTAAGTGGTTCCAAATGTTAACAGGTAACTGTTACAAATCTTGCTTTAGGACCTCGGACTGTACCTCCCCATATTCTAAAGGAAGTTCAGTCCACATGGAGCAACCAAAAGAGCCTCATTGTTTCCTCTTTGCTCTCTGAGAAAGCCAATTCTGTCACTGTGTTAATACGCAGTTACTGAAGAAACGATCAGAAGTCGGTCCCTACAATGCCAGTGAATAATTTTTACACTGTATTGGTAATCTTCCTGAGCTTACCTAAGAATATATCCCAGTTTTAGTAAAATCAGCTTGTTCAGACCAGTCATTTATTTGTAAGAAAAAGAACTTCTCCATAAATTCAATCCGTATATGAGCATTTGGGGAAGATCAGCATGCCAGGCTAGGGTTTTTCAAGATAAATAATATCGAGAATTGTATGAAATCCCAATAATATGGCTTTAGAGAGATGCAGTTTATAGCACTTCCTCTGCCACCTTTTTTGTCCTGTTAAAATAAAACGATTCCAGTTTCAATGGAGAAACTTGTACGGCAACAGAAGAGGACATGCACCAATTTCCCCATTATGATGTTGGCTCCAGTAATACTGGTGATGTGGGCTGTAACCCAGTTGCCATAGTGACTACATACACTAACAGTGTAGCATTGTGATTGGTGAGAAAAACACATTTTGTAGAAGCTTTTTTGAAAGATAAAGATAAGACACAAGAAAGCAAATGAGACTACCAATAGAGAGGCACAGCAGGGAGAAGTCCCAGCTGATCAGAAAGTCTACAAAATTAGGACAACAGAGATTAAACCACTGCTTATAACCAACATAAACTTTACATTTAGTGGCTGCCACTGTCAGGAAAATTTCAAGTATGGGGAGAAAAAATAGACATAAGATATTTTAAAATTAAGAAATAAATACATCTACTAAAGTATACAGGTGACAAAAAGTGTAGGGTAAGAAAACATTTTAAATGATTCAAGGCAAGGAATAAAAGAACATTAAAATAGAAAATTACATTCTGTAAGAAAACTGACTTACCAAGACCTACAGAGACTTGGATTACTTAATTTTTGAATGCCTATTTTTCCTTTCCTTGAAGTAGAGAGGAAAAGAATAAAGATGGCCACCCTCCCTGTGTTTAATAAGGATTCTCCTTAATATCTAAACAGCCATCATAACATAGGAATATGACACACACCAGAAAAGAGAATCTGACAAAAATACTTAGAGAATAGATAACTTAGGGGAGACTATTGATACTATAAACAGACTCATTCCATATTTCTTACAGTAAGGGAAGCTTACAGTTTACTAATGGTACACTCTCATGTCCATAGTTTCATTCTGTATGCAATTTTGAAATATGTGATTATCACAGAAATGAAGGTCTGTTTCAATATAAAAGGTCCAGGTGGTACAGTATAGAAATTTTAAATATAAAGGAAGGTTGAGTACTGAATAGTATGCATGTTGGTATGGGAGATAAGTTGGAAAGAACTTAAGAGAAAACAAGTTGAGAAAAATATAAGATAAGTGATTATGTATGTTCCTTAATGTCCAGGTTTCTATAAGGGCAGGTCAAAATATATGGTGTGTACTTAACAAAAAGTTATTATAACAAAACACACATTGCTGTTATTTCTCCTACAAATAATCCCTCTTGCTTAAAATACCCTTATTCTTTTGTTCTTCCCATTTTCTGAAGCAGCTCTGGAAGCTTTCTTTAGTATCTTTATGTCATGTGATGTAAGATACAGAGAATGCTGCTGCTGGGTGTCATCCAAAAGAAAGGTGGGCTTGTAAAAACATCACCATGCCCTTATCCACCTTATTCATTAGGTTTGACACAACCTCTGCCTCTTTCCCAAAGTCAAAATGACTTTGAAAGGTAAATGTTTTGAATTGATTTAAGATATGAAGGCAGCTATAAGAGCAAAACTAAAGACTCAGGAAAGAGGACTTCTAGAACTGCTTCAGGAGGTGGAAAGATGACAGAGAGTGTATTTGAAGCTAATAAGACTATTTTGAGTGGGAGAAATGGTAATGTGTCTTTAACTGTAAAACATTTTTTTATTTTAAAAAAGCAAAACGGAAAAAAGAATAGAAATGATACACAATTTCAAAAAAATAGGAAATTAACACTAATTTATATATTGCACAATGTTATCTTAGAAGTAGTTGCTCAAGTTACAAGATTTAGGCATGAAAAAAATGATCAAATAGTCAAACAATAAAAGCACAAATGATTCTTTTGGATGAACTAAGAGATTAGTAGTATAGCTATCTATCTTGCATATATATATATATATATAAATATATACATCTATACATATAATCTTTTCCCTTCTTCCTTCTCTCCTTTCCCCTATGCCAGTTGTTCTTTCCTTTTGAGAACTTTCTTTCTTTTCATTATCACAATATCTATTGTACATTTTGGATCTTATTACTCTTTTCAGTTTTTTAGCTAGAAAGACAATAAAATGTGAGTTTGATTTATTTCACTTATGAGTATGGTCTCCATTTACCTATAAAAGCCTCAAGATTATCTTTTTTATAGTTGAGTAATAGTCCATTGTATAAAAATACCACATGTAATACATTTTCAAAATTTAAACATTCACTGTATTTTTTTAACCACATAATATCTTGCAATGTTCTATTACATATACTTCAAACTAAAAGGTCCACTGCTCCCTGGTCACTCATATTTGCCAGTTTTAAAATACTCTCAAATCTGTATGTCAAGTCATTCATTCTCTCCTGACCTCTAAATTTCTACATCAAATGACCTACTGGAAAATTCTAACTAGATATCTCAAAAGCACTATAAATTCAACAGGTCCAAAGCTTGACTCCTCTCCTTCAAATTTTCTCTGTTGTCCAATTTGAGCAAACAGTATCTCTGTCTACTTGTGTGCCCAAGAGCAATGCCTGGGAACTATCTATTGCTTTGTTTATCAGTCCTCAAATAACCAGCAGCCCACCTAGATTTGCAGCTCTAATGTATTTTTTCTAATAAATAAAGGAGGTTTTTGTGCAGAGAAAGAAATGCTAATTAGGTTTTAAACTAATATTAACTTATTAAACTTACAAATTTAAAATTGCTAATTTTCTTCATAACTTTACCTTTACAAATATACACATACATAAACATACATATTGATCTATTTGTTACATTTTTCTTCGTATAAAATAAGAAATATTGCTTTCAGAAAAGGAGAGGTTACTTACTATGTAGAAAATTTAGAACCTCAAAGGAGTTCAGGAGCTTGCAAGAATGAGAGTTACTGTCTGACCCTGGAGCACCTTTCACAATGATTTTACCAGGATCATCAGTATGGACATTGATTATTCTTACAATCACTATGGCAATTAGGGATTTTAAGTCTATATCCTATAAAGGAAATTTTACAATCAATGTCTTCTCTGTTTAAATTCTACTGTTATCTAATTCTTTTATAATCATCTGCCATTTAATAGACTGATGAAAGTAGATAGTATTTTGTGTTTCTGCTAATCAGGTTTCTTGATTATGATGACTTTTCATTTCATTATGTTTCTCCCATTTTTACTTCTTTCAGCATCAATGTACCGCATAATCCCAAGCCATCATTATCTGTCACTTGTAATACTGCAATAGTCTATTGTATTATATGTTCTTATATTTCTGAGACTCTCCACATGTTACTACCAGTTCCTAGAGCACCCGTATTCCCTAATAAACATTTGCTGAGTGAGAAAGATGACAATAAATGTTTCAAATGCTGCTTTATTGGGTACTGAATAGAAATAGTGCCCTATCTAATATTCTGGATAAAGTTGCATAAGTGTTCTTATTTTCAAAATTAATTTTGAGGAATCTGAAAATTTCACCATGGAGAATCATAGGGCCCATGACACAATATTATGTTTTATATTTTGGTAAAAATACCTGTAAACTCACTGAAACACTCATTCTTTTCTTCAGTTCATCCAAAAATGAGTCAGGCATGGCTCTAGGTACTAGGGATTTCTCAGGGTTCAAAACAAAAACACAAATAAAACCAAAACTCATAAGCACAGGACTTATACTCCACAGTGAGGGGAAATAAATATTAAATAAAATATGTACTATATGTATCTGAAGAAAGTGTTATATATCAAAGGAAGGTATTACAATTTTAAATATGGTGGCTATGAAAGGCCTTACTTAGAAGTAAAAATAGAACAAAAACCTGAAGACAGATTGAGCAAACAAGCATTATCTGGGGAAAACATTTAAGGCAGTGAAAGAAGCAAGTGCAAAGGCCCTGAGATGTGAACATACTAGGAAAGTTTGAGGAAAGTAAGGAAGTCATGGGGATGTGACAAGAATAAGGAGGGATCTAGTGTTAAATGAGGAGAAAATGAATGTGAAAGGCTTTGTGACTATTGCAAAGGTTTTGGCTTTTTTTCCAGGTAAGATGTAAGGCCATTAGAGGGTTCTGAGCAGGGGAGTGATATGGTCTGGCTACAATTACATTATATACTAAGAATCACTAAGAGTCCTCTAGTTTCCTGTTAGTGATAAGGCCAGAAACAGGAAACTTAATTACGATGCTGGTGTAACAATCCAGGTAAGAAAAGACGGTAATTTGAATCAAGGTAGTAGCTAGGGGTGGTGAGAATGAGAAATGTTAAGATTTTGGATGTGGACAGTAGGGGAAAAATATGCAAATCAGTTATACTACTAGTACCTCTTAGTTCATTGAAAAGGAAGGCTTATGCAAATATTGACTGAAGAAATTTTTATGCTCATATCTGGTACCCTGAGAAGCTACTTTGTAATATACATAATATAATAATATATTATGTATTGTTATTTTATTATTTTGTTATGAAATTTTATTTTACCTTTTTCCATAAAATAAAAAGTGAAAAACAAACAAGCAAAAAAAAAAAGATTTTGGGTGCAGTTTGAATGTATAACTGCAGGATTTGTTATTTGACTGGATTTTGAGAGGCATAGAGTTTACAGAGAAATACATTTTCAATCTGAGCAACTCAAAGAATGGAAGTGCTATTTAATGAGATGGGGAAGACTGCATATATGTCGGGTAAAATGAGGGTTCTGTTTCTAGTATGTTAAGTTCGAGATGCTCATTAGATATATGGTAGAGATACTGAGGAGGTAGTTGAATATGTCAACATAAAATTTCAAGGAAAGTCGGCAAAAACTTAAGCCACAAACTGGGTGTGAGAATTAAGGGAAAGAATAGAGAAAAAAAGAGGTTCAAAGATTGAGTCTGAGGAGTTTACTTATTGGGGAGATAAGAATAAACCAGTAAATGAGACTAAGAAGGAACAGCTGTGAATTTGGAAGAATATCAGTAGTATATGTTGAACTAAAAGCCAAATGAAGAGAATCATTTAGTGGAGAAAGAATAAAGATCCAAGTAAAACTATTAGGAGCTCATAAAAGATGAAGACTGTGAATTAGTTAAGGGATTTAACAACAAGAAAATCACTAGTAACCTTATTATGAACCATTTTACTAGATTGGTAGGTGAAAAAACTAACAGAAAAGGAGAATTAGAGAATTAAAGATTAAGATTAAAGAGTACAGCAATTATGACACTTTTTTGATAAGTTTTGCTACATTAAGACTCAGTGAATTGAGATAGGATCTGCCAGAAGAGTATCAATCCTAAGAATACTTTTATAATGAGAGATATTAAAGCATATATGCTGCTAGGAAAGATTTGGTAGAGAGAGAAAAATTTCTAAAGCAAAGAAACAAAGTGAGCTCTTGTAGAAGTATTGTTCATGATTATGTGAGAAGGGTCTAGTACAGTTAAGACAAGGCCGAGGCGGGGAATACAGTTATCCCTGTCCTTCAGTGGTAAGGACAGAAGGTAGAACATGTGGGCACAGTTTTATAAAGGAGGTTATGCTTGCTGGAAAAGTTCCTTTTTGTGACTTTTACTTTCTCAGTGTAATATGAAGGAAGGTTATAAAAAAGAGAGTAAGGATTGGGGATGATGCTTTGGGGGCTTGGGAAAAGGAAATATACAGAACATCCTTATAGAGATATGGGAGAGTGAGTGAATTATCATGAAATTAAAGAGTCACAGGTTTGCATGTGTGTCTTCAGCCACATTGAGCAGGCCTATAGGTGTGCAACAATGTGGGGCTAGTTGTAAGTAGTACAGGTGAAATTTGCCAGAAGAGCACATTGAAGCAAGAGCAGGTCAAGGAAATTAAAGATGTATATGAGGAAATGATTAAAATCATTGCCCATGGAATCTAAGCTATATAATAAAATGAGAATATTATGGGCTATATGGGTAAAATCTATGAATTAAAGGTCCTAGTAGGGCTAACAATTTGATGTAATAGGGTAACAGAGAGATTGAGCTGTGAAGATATTAGGTGGTAAAGAGTGCATTGCTTGAAACTGAGACTATGGAAAATCATAGTTATTAGTAATTAAAATGTTAAAAAATATATCCATGGGAATGAGTAACTGTGGTAGGGTAGAGGATAGATCATGAGACAGTTTAAGCAACTGAAAAGAGATATTTTAAGGATTATATTCTTAAACCTTGGAATGACCAAGAATTGCCATGGGCAGAAATTTTAAAAAAGCATTAGTAAGCCATTGGGTGAAATCTTTAAGAAACTGAGTGTTGACCAAGGGGTTGGTAGATCACAAAAACAAGAGGGGGCCACAGAGACACTGAGTTTGCCTACCCCCCGACTTTCCTCCTCTTTTCATCTTTCCCATTATAGGGCACCAGTAAACAAATTTTAATTTCCAAGACTTTCTTCCCTCAACTCAAATTATCTTCAAGATTTAAGCATTTCCACTTAACTCTCTCCCATTTTGGGTCATCCTTACTCTAGCCAGTCATTCTCTCTTCTATTACTCAGTTTAAAGCTCTTCATGGTACTAATCACTACCTAAAATTATCGTGTTCATTTATTTGTTTGGAGAGGCAGTTTCCATTTTCTTTCATTGGAATTGAGTTCCATAAGGGACAAAGGCTAGCCTATTTTGTGCCTAGAGCATAATAGGCCCACAAAAATATTTCTAGAATGAACTTATGAATGGCCCCATAATATGCTGATGAACGCTTATTTTCTCAAATCGACATAATAGCTTCACTTTACCATCCTACCTGCTTTCTCCCTATTTCCTTGCTCAAACCATTTATTTCACTCAGTAATTTCATTTTTATTTTGATGAATTCCATCACATTTATATGTTTATTCCCCCATATAGGAATTCTTCAAGGACCAATTTGGGCCTCATTTCCTGTATGGCTTTTCCAGCATTATCATGAGGCCTGCTGATTTTTCCCTCCTCTAAAATGCTGCTATCTTAAATATCAGCTGCCTTATATTTCCTGATTGTTTCAGGTGTGTTAATTTTACCTGTAAGTTTGAACATACATTTATTTTTGGCTCAGGGATACTGTTTCATGTCTATGTTGTATTTAATAATAAGTAATATAATGTAGGACAGAAAAAGGATATTTAAAAAAACCTATAGCCTCATTAGATAGCTTTAATGACTTCTGTCTTTCTCAACAATCTCATCAATTCTATTCTTTTCTTACCTTACATTCTGTTACATTCTGCTACTATGTAAATCTGATTATTCTTCTTGCTCTATCAATATCATCTCTAAGACCAGAACCAACCCCACTGCATGCCATACAGAATTCTACACCCTTGAACTGCAATTTCCATAGCTAAATCATCATCCTTGTCATTACTGTGCCTGGACTCTCTTGGCAATCTTCGTGCATTCAGGACCTAGCTGCCAAGGTCATCTTCCTCCTTGGATATTTTATTTTATTTATTTAATATCTGAATTTCTTTTCTATCAAACTTTATATCTCCTCTTGGAAGTTGTTTTTCCTTGGCTCATTTTTGGCCTGTTTCTTCATTTATTCTACATATTCAGTTTCCATTCCTTACTCAATTTGCCCATTGTCTCATTTGAGGGAATCAGTTTTCACACCTCTTTTAAAATACCCTGCATATTTAGAATAGTTTCTCAAATAATATAAAATTTATAATATTTATGAATAAATGACACAATGCCAAGATATTCTGTCTCTTCTTTCAAATAACATCTGAAAATGCACCTGCACTACTGAATTCTATATTTAAGATATTGAATAAGTATCATTCACCCATCTGTTTTCATTCTTTCTTACATTTGCCAGGACCTGTTTAAGAGTTGTATTGTGAGGTCTTTTGGACAGGGAACTGTCTGCCTTAGTTCACAAGCTGGCCTTTGCTCTGTATAGTCATGTTTCTTTGACAAATAATAAACAGTAATAATTACATGCTCTACACTTTTAAGTTCTACACATAAAATCCCAGAAATATAAAGCTAACAACCAAGGACTGTAATAGAAACACTGAAACAAACCTAACCTTTTAGCAGGTTTTACTACAATAACACTTCCATAGACCTATATTCTAATAAATAATTACCTACGTAAGTATTTGTAAATTGTTTCATTGCCAACACTAGGTATAATATCAAATGCTTAGGTAGTTTATAGGACAAGTAAAAACAACTTAGAGCATTACAGCTATGTAGGGGTTCACAGAAAAGCAGCAAAATAAGAGGTTTACTCTGCTGGGTGCACAGTTTGCAAGAATTAGTCTCACAAGTAGTACTACTTGACAGAATATATGCCTGATCTCCAACTTCTCCTACTCCCCCCTCCTCTTTTCCTTTTGCCACTCCAGATCGTTTTTTCAGTAATGGAAGACTTTCTTTCTTTTTTCTTTCAATTCCAGGTGGGGAGTGTATCATTTTGCATGAAAAAAATCTGTTTTTCTTGCAAATGTAACAAATGGTTTGATTGAAGCAGTTCTCTGAAAACAGCAGTGTGTCTAATGAAGGAGGAGGGGACTACAGTCTCATGGGTGGAGTGCTTCCATGCTTATCTGCAGATGAGCTATACTTAAATTCCAGTTCTCAAATGAAGACCAAAATGTAATGATTGACTTGTTAATACAGTGGCCACTAGATGGCAGGTCCAAAAATCTGACTGGAGCCTCATAGGAGGGCAAGTCTTCCTCAGAACAGTGTTTCTAGCAAGTAGTCCAGCACTGGTTTATCATAAGCCTTTGTACTTTACTAAAATATGTGATATATATAAGCCAATATCCATATTCCTTCCTGGGGCTATTGTGATATTTAGGGTTGTAGAACACTGTCATCACATACACAACCAGATACAGCTAGATCTCTAGACATCTATCAACAGACATTCTCAGAGCTGAATCTTATAAACGCTCAGTTGTACTTCATTATCTACTGGTCTTTGTAATAACTTTACTATAATCTCAGGGATGTAAAAAGTAGTTGTCTAAATGTGCCTCTATGCAAACAAATAGAGGACACTGTCAGGATGTAGTAAAAGTTTACTCACACTTTGCTGAATAAAATATATTTACCTGTAATTCTAATTTTGTATTATGTATATTTCCTATACTGGAGTCTGGATATATACTTATGTCAATTGTTTTAGAAAAGAGAATGGTGATATATAAAAGATCTACTATTTAACAGAATAATATAATTGAGCCTATGATTGAAAATGAAATGAAGTAAACTTTGAAAAACTTCTTTGTTGTACACAATACAATTTTATTTTCTTACACTGTGATGGGAGATTCTTAAAAGTGGATCTTATAAGACTATAAAAGAAGTAATTCTGGAACAATTATTCTGAAGTTAGATTATGTCTCTCCCTATATACATATGGGAGAGATCACAGAAAAGCAGCAAAATAAGAAACATATATATATATATATATATATATTCTGATTTTAACTATGTGGACACTAAGTGTTTTCAATCTTTTAATTAAAGAATTAACCTTATGATTTTTAAAAGTAGAGAATCATACACTGAGATAATTTATCATCCTCAATAAAGAAAATGTTCTAAAGTCATATTTATTTTTGTATAAAAGCTGTGACATGAATTTTGATATACATTTAACTATCTATGCCAATTAAAATTGCATAACAATGAAAGCAACTCAAACTCAATTATAGCCATGCAACTCACTTATCACTCACCTTTTGTTCTCTTATAAATTTAAGTAGAAGAATAACAGTAAACATGTTGATTTCATCTATGCTTGTTCTGTATATTTGGACATTAAATGTTTATGTGAGACACTAGATGAAGAGGGCACATACACTGGTATGCAGAGTAAAAAATGTAGTTTTATTTCATAAGAATAAGTATGGCCTACATTGATTGCCAGTGAAGAAATTTTAGGGTAGTACTGACTGAGTCTCTTTAGTTTGAAGGGAAGAATTAAAATGAGATGAAATCCACGGTTATTTCTGTAGAATCATAGTTAAAAATGCTCAGCCTTAGGGGTCAGGGATTTAGCTTAGAGGTCCAAGAGCTTGTCTGGTAAATGCCAGGTCATGAGTTTGATCCTCAGTACCAAAAACAAAAAAACAAACAAAAAAACTGCTCAGCCTTGTATTTTCATCACAGTAAGAGCACTAGAACAGAAATTGAAAACGTGGGTTTTGTTGGGGTTTCAGCAGTGATCCCAAAGGCATGACAATCACCAGGCTCCTCACTTCTGAAATTAGGACATTTTAAAAATGAAATCTATGTTTGTTGATTCCTCTTTTCTTTGACAAACATAATATCCAGTTAGGGAAGTTGCTATGCATTGCATATTTCTTCTTCTGGAATAGACTATTCTCAGATGAGACAATAACACTGTTTTTAAGTTTCTGTTAAAGCCCATACAGTCCTATCAACATTATGGACCCTGTCCAAACAGGCATAGCGGGAGTTGGCTTCTCCTTCACATACACCTTTCCCATTCTGCAACACTCTCCTGTACATCCTCATTGTCTGGAATTCTAAGTCCTATCCAAGAGGTAATCCTCCTTGGCCTTTACTCAGTAATGGGCTAGTTATTCAAAAAAATGCTCTAATCTTTCCCTGTGGCAGTATAGCTAAGCTCCCTTTCCCATTTTCTCTGAAGATAGCTATAGCCTGTAAACACACTCCTCCATGACCAATATGATGCAGCAGAAGTGACATGCACTGCTCTAGGGGTGGCCCACAAGGAGTTTTTGTGCAATCATTAGTTTCTCTTTTCCTAATCTTTTGGCTGGATGTTACATTCAAGGTGAATCTGGAAGCTAGGTATTGAAGATGACAGAGATAACCTGGACTCCCGACCACAATTAACATGAACAAAACAGAACTTGTGTCATGTACAGCCAATGAAATTTTCAGAAGCTGATATTACTTTAACAAAGAACACTGCTAAATCAGAGACTTGTCCTCCGAGACACTATTTATTTCTTGTTCGTCATGTTTTCTATTGATGTCTTTACCGATACGCAAGATCTCTGAGAACAGCACATATACTTTGCTCATTTGTCACACAACTCTAAGTTGGTTGAATATACACAAAACAGAGAATAACTAGTTTGGAAATTATAAGAAGCTGGTAAAAGCCATTTTGATTTAAAAAAAATCATTGTGCTTTTTCTTTGATCCTATTTATGTACAAGATAATGCATTATTTATTTTTGGTGTGGTAACATATCATCATAACCATAACCCTTCAATATATTTAGATACTGCCTTTCTAGTCACCATGGTTCCAAAATAAAGCCTAAATGAAATATTTTTAAATTGGAACAATATCAAATAGAAGGATAAGTGAAGAGATAAACTGAAAAATGTAAGAACTAGGAGACTTAAAAATTTAGTTACATTGAGAGGGCTTCCGCCATAACTACTGCCCATGAAATTACAGTTATAAACTATTAGTCATAAATATTATTGTATTTTTGTTCTTTACTCACTGTCAGTACTGACCTCTTTTGAGCCAAATGTTTTCAGTGTTATGTTAGTTGTGCTCACCATTATCCTGCCCTGCATACTTTACTGTCGGTTTCCTTAACACTACTGACTAGATTTTTATATTTCCTGTCTCTACAGTTCTTTCTCATCTTTTCTTTAGCTCTTGTTTCTTGTCCACTCTTCAAAAAAATTAGAATTTCCTAGCATTCAGCCCTGAGTTTTTTTCTCCCTCACAATATCTTTTTGATTCATCTCATCCAGTCTTGTGGCTTCATCTACCTGGGCCTCACAACTCCCCACTCTCCACCTCCAGTCCAGTTCTTGCTCTTGAGATCATGAAATTAAAGGATTACTGCTTTTTTTTTTTTTTAAATCAGTACCGGGGATCGAACTCACCCGTGCACTTGTAAGGCAGGCGCTTATGCCGGTGAGCTAAATCCTCAGCCCAGGATTACTGCTTTTTCATACAAACCTCTTTTTCCTCTGCCTGTGTTGCATTTCTTAGAGAATGAGGTGAACTTGGAATCATAAATTCTCTTCTCTCTTGTCCTTATCTAAAGTAGCTAATTAAATTCTAAACCCTATAGTGTTTTTTTTTATAGTCCTTTTGAGATTTTTAGCCTAAGTTTGAGAACTAGAGCAATGAAGGCAGGTTAAAACTAGGAATTCTTTTAATTCAGTGACAGAGACCTACTACTATGAATTTCTTCACACAAATATATCTGAAAGAAGTGCAGAATAATAATAATAATAATAAAAAGATTGTCATACCCTTCTATCATACCAGAGCTCTATTATAAGCCTGCAGAGAACCATGAGTGCTGTTCTGAGCAGGAACTGTCTTAACATTCTCTTTCTCACAAACCGGGCTGTTTTGAAACTAAAAGGAATCAATGGAACGGAAGAGGAGAGAAGCTTTTCTCATTGCTGGTCCTCTGGTAACCTCTGCAAAAGAAGAGTTCAAAAAATGTCCCTACTGGCTAAACCTACAGAAAACTCCAGGCATATGGTTTTTATTCATTTCTGGGTATAATTATATGGGATAACATTTATTTTAAGTGTTACATTTTTCTTTGACATACAAATAAGACTCCCCCCTTTATCTAATAAGTTGCTTTGATTTCTTGGCCCTAAAAATCATTCTTCAACATTTTTCACAATTCTTCAACATTGGTAATAACTTCCTACAGCAACTGTGGTCCTTTTTCTTTTCCCTGTGTGATATATTTATTATCTATTACAGAAGCCACCTCTTTTGCTTCTTTCCTTTGCACCACTAGCTCTAACATCTTAAATTTTCATTTGACATACTGCTTACCTAAATTATTTCATGTGTGTTCCCATCCATGGAAATTCATTTTTGTGTGACATAAATCCCTACCCTATTCTATTTCACAGTAATAAAACTTTATACTGAATTGCCAAAAGAGATAGGTAACCAACCACAGAGTTTAAATTAAGTGCAAGATACACATGTTTGAATATCTGTCCTCTAAGATGTGTACAGACAGGTTCTGTTTGTGTCTTAGCACTGTCATCTTATTCAAACTATTACAGTTAAATCACCTAAAAAGAGTTTTCTTACTTTTATTTTTGTAACTTCTGCTGTATAAAAGAGCACAGTTATGAAATAATATGTGCTTTAAAAAAATTCTCTCATAAGTAATGATTACGGTTGGGTTCAGCCTGTCAAAGAAGCAGCTCTAGGATTTGAGCACATGCCAATGAGATTAAATCTTACCCAGGGCTGGGTATCCTCACTGATCGTTGTCTCTTAACACCTTCAGTGGTTTCTAGTCCTTGTCCAAGTTAACCTTTGCTAGTTGTTATAGCCATGGTAAATATTCTGTTTATTGGATTTTATTAGCATTTTAAATTTTGACATTTGGAAAAGCACAAACCTCCTTTTTCATCCTGTCAGTTTTAATGTATAAGTGTCCAGGCTCTTTCCAATTTTATGTTTCTCTCTCCTAGCTTCACAAGATTATAATTTTGGAAAGTTGCAATTATTTTGCTAGCTTGTGGCCAGCATATATCAATCGTTATAACAAAATTTTAGTCAGAGGCATCATTCATATAATTTAAGCATCAAAATTTACTTCTTCTACAGTTATTTGCCATTTTTAGTGAAATGAATTCTGGTTTGAATCACCCCTTCAGTTATTTTGATGCTCTGCCATTTTGGTGATAGAGTAGTAATAATGTTAGACTTTCTATAGTGGTGTAATGTTCGTATTCGGTTCTCAGTATATGTTGTGGCATAAGCAGCATACAGCTGGTAAATAAAGAAACACAGGAACAAAGAGTATTTTTCTTATCATGGAAGGCCAGAACTAATTCCTGTTCTAGTGCTCTTTCTACTACAACATATGGTTACCACTGTTAACCTACTACTGTGTATTTATTACCTATTGGTTTTTGAATATTCAACTATCAATGCTACCTTTGTACCACTTGCATATCATTGTTGTCTCTCTTTACTCTTCTGTATCCATCTATCTGGTTCCTCATACCCCTCTCTAGATTAAGACTGCTGACACACAAGTGATCCATTTTTAAAATCTCAAACCCCTAGTAATATCCTACTATATATTTGCTGAATCTCTTTGGCGCTAAGATTTCCTTTTTTACTTCTTGAAACACTTTTAAACGTGATTTTGAGGATATATTAATAATAGCAGTATTGGCAAGTCATGCATGTCCCAGGGAGAGAAACTCCCCCACCCCCAGAATTGGCCATGCTGGGACGGGAAAGACCTACCAAGAAACCTACCAAGAAATCAACTAGCCAGCCTTTCTGGTAAGTTGTGCAAGCCATATGTCTTCCAGGAAGAAAAAAGTCAGCACCTCCTGAGAATTGGCCATGCTGGGACTGAGAGGATTCAACAAGAAGCCAACTAGCCAGCCTTTCAGGTAAGTTGTGCAAGCTGCATGGGTTCCAGGAAGAGAAAGGTCAGCACCTCCTGTAAGCCTACTGGTACGTGGGCTGAGAATCAACCCAATACTCCCCTCACCCCATAAGCAACCTGCTGGTTCAGAGGACAGTCTGAGTTGATAGCAACTAAGGTACATAAAGCACCTAAATGCTTGTATTGTATTGATTTTGCAGTCCTAGGGCCAGAAGTCTGAGCAACTCTTGGGAGGATGACAGCATACAATATAGCAAATATGAGGGATTTCCTTCTCTCTTGTCTTTGAAATCCAGTATTGTTCTCACTGCTTTGGTTTGTTCTAATTGTTTTGTTTTATTCTGCTGTGACTGGTTTTATTCTGTTCTGTTTTTGGTTTGATTATGCTACACCTAGTGTAATGGACAACTACTGTGAAGATAACAATATATACTATGGTAGCTTTTGCTGTTTTTCTAGTATTCTGCTTCGAAGTTCAGTACCAATTTTGCTGCTTCGTTTTGATTGGCTTTGTTCTGTTTTGTTGGATTTTATTACCTTTAAAACAAAATAATAGCAGTCTTATGTGAGAGGAAGTAGTTTCACCTATAAGTAGAAGAATGGAAAAATCAGGAGAATGAATGATTTATTTGAAAGACTGAGTTTGTTAGTGTTGGAGATAAGAAACAAACCCAGAGCATCTCATGTTCAGGCTACGTCTCAACTACTGCAGCCAAACAGAGTGGCTTTTGCCACATAGGCAGCAGGAACAGTATTTCCACATCTTTAAGCAGGCTACAGTTGTTTAAATAACTGTGGCAAACTGGACATTTTGTTTCCATCTAATTTATCTGTGTTCCTGTAACCATGTCTGTACTTCTAAACACTAATCACTTCCCTAGGTGAGCTTAAGTACCTAATTATTAAGAGCTCTCCAAATTTCTAGTACCATCTTCAATATAGTTAGTGCCTTTTCTGTCCCATTTGCCCCCTGTGCTTGGTACTGAATCAGTATAGCAAATATTCCTAATGAAGAATCATGATACAGGGTTAAATTTACAAATTAAGCAATTCCTTAGTTTGTATGTCAATTTCTTTTATCTTCAAATCTCTAACCTCCATTTGCTTAAAATCTATCACACTGTGACACTAAAAAAACAATGCTACTGTGACAATTCAGCGAGAACTATTGAACCCTAGGATATTTTTCAGAGATTCTTCTTAACCTGTAAGCTCTTGCATATAGCATCAGATAACCTGGCTTCCTGAGAATGGCAGGACAATACATTAACAGATTTAATATTAATCTCTAGAATCCTAGATTTGTTGCCTGTCCAGGTTAAATGCCCTTTTGATTATTATAGCAAAAAATACAAAAAAATCGATTACAACCATTAATGGAGGCTTAAAATATTAACTTCCATAGCATTTACCTAATATCTATAATTAAATGCAAAAAAGCTAAACTAATGTAATGTTAAGGTTGAGCTTCTAATTGCACAAAAGTCATGAAATTTAAAATTAAGGTTTCCAGTTCCACCCTCTCATTTCCACAACATTCTTCAAATGGTTTTCTACAATATATGTTTAATTTAAATGTATGTTGTAGAGTTCCTGGGAAAAAATACAAAGCATAATAGATTAGGTTTCAATATGTAGCTGTTTCTTAGAGTTTTATATAATTCACAGTTGTGGAAAAATTTAGTTACTTTTAAATTATAATGCCCCATTTGAGTGATTACTATATTCCTGTCTGAAAATTTCCCCTATGAATCCTTTAACCTTCAGTTGTGATTATAAACTAGCCATCTTGTTGAAAGGAAAAAAGCATTTATACAAAAAGTAAAGCAAACAAATGAAATAACTTACAGATTTAACTGATGGGACTATGACTCCGACATATGGCAAAAGGATAGTCATAAAGTTAACACTTAAAACAGTAATTTAGAATATGCTTTTAGATTTACAAATACATCTAGCTACTTTACTAGTCCTGGTAACTTTCAGTACATTACTTAACATTTCTGAATCTTTTAATCAGAGTAATAATAATACTCACTTTGCAGGGTTGTTATGAAGATTAAAATAAAGTAAGTTATGTAACACAGTCTCTGCAAAGCTTTTTTAGTTTATAGCACTATGTCAATTATTACCATTAAAGAATGAATAACCATAATTTTGCCATCATTTGGCTGACTCTATGTATTTCTAAAGCACAAAACAATGATCATGTAATATTCATTTTATTGAAAGGCACACAGAGGTTTTTTTTTTTTCTTTCTCAAATAGTTTCTTTAAACTAGGCATTTGTTTGTGGCTTATTTCTGAATGTCCAGACATGTCCAACACATGATACATTGAGGTACACTGGCTAACTCTGAAGGCAGGTGAATGAAATGAATTGTTGAATATTTTCATAACTAATATCTTCCTCAAATTTTATGAAACATTTGTGTCTAAATAGAAAATGTACTTGAGAAATTCTAGTCCAATATGCAATTTAGAGAGAAAGTTATAAATCATAAATATAAGGGCTTAAAGCTAAAGTGCCACCTTGACCGTAACTATAATAAAAACTCTTACGTGCATTCTGGCAGAAATAAATAAAAATCAGTAAAGCCTGTTGTGGATGGTGCATAGCTCAGGAAGGTAACCAAGTGAGTAAACAGCTGAGGCAGGATTATCCTCATTTGGGAGGAATCCATTTCAGACAGGAATTAAAAGGGAAGAGTGTGTGTTAGGGGAGGACTGTGAAGGTGGGGAGGAAAGGTTTTTACATGAGAAAGCTAAATTATCTTGTGGAATGAAAGGTAAAACATTTTCTCCTGTCAACAGTAATCTCAGTTGAGGTCTAACAGACTGGTACACAAGATACATGTGTTCTACTTACTTGGTTTTTCTACTCTGGCAGTGAGGTACACAGGCAGGGTTTATGTGAATTAGATCCAAAAGCCAAATTCCCTTCCAATGATATAGTTACCAATTTTACTTTCTTTTCTTTTTTTTTTTGTACTGGGGATTGAACTCACAACCTTGTGCTTTGTAGGCAGGCGCTTAAGCCACTGAGTTAAATCTCCAGCCCCTAATATCAGTTTTTTAAACAATAGTCGTCAATACACTGATAACTTATTGCATGGTTCCTGATCCATTACAAGTAGGCTTTGTTCTTGAGGGTGTTTGGCTGCAACTAAGGAGCTGAAATGTAGGATAGAAGGATTTATACAAAAATATGAATTACAACTGGTAACAATTAATGAAACCAAAAAAATCTCACATACATGTGATAGCCAGAAAAACATTAACATAACCAGTAATTTGCGAGTCCTGTTGGCTCTTGATTTCTCTGAGCAGAGGAAGCAATTGGATCAGAGATCTGGATATTATTTAGGAGAGTCGGGACTATCTCTCCTGAACCAAGTCTCAGCCCCTCATCATTGATTTTCTATAATGTGGCCCATGCTGCCTACTTAAAACTTCAGTTTCTTAATTTCTAAATTGACTACAAAATCTTTAGCTCATACAAATTCAATTAGAAAATGGGGTGTATCCAGCAAAAACTGAGATTCTTAACTTTTTATATCCTAAGATTTATATTCCCCAAGCTTCTAAACAACAAGTATGTATTTATCCAGTTTATGCTGTAAAAACTAAGCAAAAGAATTTCAGTGGCCATAAAAACAAAAATGAAAGCAATGACAGTTTTTTTGAGGAAGGAAACAGTTCTCTTTATATAATAGCTTTACACAAAAACTTTTGAAGTCTCCTTAAAGATTTTCATACAAAAATTATCTTTGAGAATAAGCATTAAAGATCTCAGGTAATAGAGAAATATTGCTAATTTAAACACCTCCCTCTCCAGTAAACACTACAAAATTAAACCGTGAACAAATCATATGTTTAAGTAACTAGTATTTAGTATCTACTATGTTGCTGGCTATGCAAGATAGTAAGAGGGACTGGGTTTCTGCTTTTACAAAACAAATAATGTTCTTATATCTTACTACTATTAAAGAAAGGCTAGCTAGAGTTAGGTTTAGTGGTCACAGAGATAAATTAAATTCAAAACAGTGATCTTTTAAGTTTCATTGCAAAAAAGAATTTTTATTATTTATTTATTTTTAGTACTAGGGATTGAACTCACAACTTTGTGCTTGCCAAGCAGGTGCTTACTCAACTAGCTAAATCCTCAGCCCTTTATGTATTTGTTTATTTTTCAAAAAATAATTTTTGAAAAAAATAGTTAGTTTAAATAATTTAAGCAGTTGTTTACAAATCATGACTATTAAAATACCAAGAATTTCCAATTAGAGCCATTTTTAAAATTATTAGAACAAATTTAAAAAACACAGTCCTTTGAGGAACCAACTTATTTTGTATAAAAGGCACCTTTCCTACAGCCGATAAAATTACCTCTAGTGCACTTAAAAGCTAGGTTTCCTAATGTTTCCAGCTACGCCAAAGTCTCACCTGTGATTCCTTCAATCTATATTTACTTAGTACCAAAATGTGGAAGATTATATCTCTAGGAACTAATTTTACTCTATCAATAAATTTAGAAGAATGATTACCTATTTCGTGTGGTTGTCATGAAGAAACCTTGTCAGAAAATTAAAATTAAATGGCTCATGAAGCTGATGCACAGACTGAAATATAAGAATTCTGCTCATACCTCTTCTTTCTCTTTGGGATGGCATTAAATATGAACATTCCTGTATATTAAGGATGGAAAAACTTCTGTAGATATTTATGCTACTGGGTAGGTTAGAGCTTTTATTTACAAAAAGTGGCTTACTAGTCCTTCTTCAAAATGATCTGAAAATTGCACCTCCTCAGTTTCCTGTCTCCAACATGAACTACCATTTGTATACCATTTTATAGTTTGCAAAATGCTTCTGCTTGCATTATATTGTTTAGTTGGAAGGCAGCAGTGCACGGGAATTAAGCAGACCAACAAACCAGACAGAACAGTGTTTACCAAAGCTGCTTAGTAGTTGTATATAATCACATAAATCACTCGATCATTTTAAGACTGATTCTTTCATTTGCAAATTGGGGATAACACATACCTGGCAATGAGGTAGAGATCTGTTACAACGTAGTTAAAGTGTTATTACCATTAATAACCCATATCAGAGACATAGAAGATTTCTTACTAATCTGTTTCTCCTCATCAGGCTGGAGGACAAGGGTCTTTACAGTTTCTTAAGAGTACCTAATACAAGTTTCTAGTTAAAGTAATGACCTCTTCAAATCTTAGATCAGAACCATGTTCATAAAATGCTTTTTAATTCATGACCGAAAACAAAACAAAACAATCAAACTTTTAACATACTCTCAGAGACAATGCTTCTTTTGGAGAAAGTTATAAAATTTAATTCTAGGTATTCTTTAGCCTTGGAAATATTTTCCCTGAAGCAACACATGTGCTTCCAACAGATTTTATTAGGTGGGCTAAAATAGGGCAAGAGGTTATTTCTTTACATAATAACTGTCCCTCTGCTATCTTGAAGTTTTGAGATCCACAAGTACAGGAAAAATCTTAGTTGTGTCCTCCCATTACAGATTCATTGATAACTGTCAAACATTGAGTTGGCATAATGAAAGTGTATACAGGTACATTTTACACAGTATAAAGTGGTGGGTGTAGATGTTTTTGGAGCCAGTCAATCACTGGCAGCTGACTGAGTTACATTTGTGTACTGTTGACCACTTACATCTTCAGAGAGCAGTCTGGGTGAGGATAGTCATCAGATGTGCTCATTTAAAGATAATCCCACTTGAATATTATAATGTTTGATAAACTTCCTCAACCAAACGGTGAATCTAGCTCTGAAATCTAGCCTCTGAAAACTCCTCCTTGGCTAGGCAATGTAGGTTCTTTGACTTTTTCACATGATAGAAAACACTCAAGATGTTCCAATCAGTGAGTATAAACCCTAGGTCCTTTGCCCGTCCTCCAAATATTCTCAAGGCCTGGTCTGGACTAGTGTATTACGGAGGGATGTGAGTCATTTTGCCACATTTAACTGTATTTTTTAAAAATCAGGACTGGAAGATCCAAATGTCCTGTTGATATCCAGTAGTCACACGAGTCAGGACTAAGTCAAGTCAACGCTTTATGAAGTAATTCTATGTAGGGGACCAGGGACAGCTGGCTCTGGGGTGTAGGTGCACACACATCTTTGGTGGGCCGAGACCCAGGGCAGTCACCCCAGGCCCGCATGCACACACACACACTTTTGGCAGGCAGAGTAATCAGCAAAACCAGTAGGAAGGAGGTGTTTGAAGCAGCAGCCAGGAGCCAGCAGTTGGGATCTAGAGAACCTACCAGCAAAAGACAAGTACCAGCCTCCATATCTAGAGGCCAAGATCAGCTCCATACCCAGCACAATTATCATGGCAAAATTGGCTGGAGTATACAGCACATTTCTGGGATCTGACATGGACAGTATCACAGAACTGTAAATATCAGAAGTATTTTACTAATTTTATCCTTACTTGTCTATCCCTTTTCTGTCTGATTAAATATTATCATGTTTTATTTGGTACTTTCTGGTTGGTTTTGATTTTGGGGTTTATTTTCTCTTCTTTCTTTTTTTCCTCCTCTCCCCTCTTTCTCTGGTCTCCTTTCTCTTTTATTTCTTTTCTTTTTCATTGTATATCTCTTTATTCTTTTTTATTTTAATATTTTAGGTTTTTTACTTTTTTGTTTTCTTCTATTGATTCTCTTTCTTTCCTCAACTACTTCTTGAATTTATACTTTTTTTTTATTTAAAGAGAAAAAAAAGCATGTAAACAGTAGAGATAATACAGAATTTCAGTAAAAAGATAAACAATAAGAAATCACTAGTTGATAAATTACATATTGTCCTCTTGGAAATAGTTGTTACAAAATTAAAGCATACAAAGTAGACAGTCAAACAGTGAGAGTGTAAACAGTTACACATACATGAGTCTCTACATGTATTTCTATTCTTTCTGTATTAGAGGGAAAAACAAAACTTAGTAAGACAAAACAAAACAAATTCCTATAAAAACATGAAACCAAAAAGTCATATAAAACCACAGTACAAGGTGATCTACAATGACTACTGTGTTGTTTCTTATGATCTTCTATAGAATTGCCTATATCATCAGGCATAAATGAATATAGCAGTATAATTGAATATAGCAGTACATAGCAATATTAGTAAAATAAAACATTATACACAGTATAAAACAGGTAATAATCAAACCAGAGTGGATATTCTAGTGAATCTTGTCATCTTAAGTGCAGTTGTCTATACTCTCAGACTTGATACTATCAATCATAACATGTTTGAATAAAATCTATCAATACAAAATAGTGATCCAACATACCAGATTCGATTACAATCAGTCATGGTAAAACAGTGTAGGTTTTACAGAGCTTTAGATTAAGTTAATAGGAAATTAAGGATGATTACCATACTATATCTTGTTATTTTCAGGATTACTGTCTGTGCTCTCAAATCTAGTACAGGTAGAATGACTGGAACAGAATACAATACATCTAAGCAGAGTAGTGTGAGTAATGTGGGTTTTAAATCCTGGTGCACTATTAACAAGATAGTGTATCAAGGCCATCTATGTTAGAGATCCTAGTTATCCTTCTCTGCCTCATTTCTGCTATGCTATTTTTCTGCCTTTGTTTGTCTAGTTTTCTCTTTCATGATACTGCCTGCCCCACTTATTGAGGCCTTTCTGCCACTGTTCCTAAAAATCCTGGTATTTTTTTCTCTTTCTCTAGACTGTCCTTCAGCATTCTCTGTAGGGTTGGATTGGTGGTCACAAACTCGCCCAGTTCCTCTTTGTCATGGAAGCATCTTGTTTCTCCATTAATTTCTAATGACAGTTTTGCAGGGTACATCAATCTGGGCTGGAGGTTATTTTCTTTCAGGGCTTGGAATATTTTGCTCCAAGCTCTTCTTGATCTGATGGTCTGTGTTGAGAAGTCAGCCATGATTCTGATGGGCTTACCTTTATAGGTAATCTGTTTTTTTCTCTGACGGCTTTTAATATTGTTTTTATATTGAATTTCTGGTGTCTTGATTTTTATATGTCTGGGTATAGATCTGTTTTGATTATAGATGGCTGGAGTTCTGTATGCCTCACATAACTGAATGTCATTTTCTTTTTCCATGCTTGGGAAGTTTTCCTTAATTATTTACGTGAATAGCCTTTGTAATTTGCCTGTATGTATTCTTGCTTGCTTCTTCATTCACATTTCTTATTCTTAAATTGTAGATTCTCTTATCATCTTCAAGCCTTTGTATTGTTACTGCCTATTTCCTTGTTGTTTTTAAGAGATCTTTTCTTTCATGATCACACATCGCAAACTTGTCTTCAAGTTTTGATAGTCTATCCTTAGTTTCTTTTAAGGCGTTTTGCCAGCTTTCAATGGAGTTTTTAATTTCCTGGTAGTCTCTTTGAATCTGCTTCATGTATTCTATATTTTCTTTATATTCCTTATCAAATGTTTCTCTCCTTTTTTTGTGTTCCTCCCTTCTTCCGTCTGTATCTTCCTGAGAGATGCTCCCTGAGAGCATTTCTTTTATTACTCTACTCATATCTTGCTTTACCTGATTTAATATTTCAGTTTTGAGCTCATCTACAAGGTCCCAAAGATATCTTTTAATGTCCATTGAAGCCATGTCTACTGTTATGTGTTTGCTGCCCTCAGATTCCCTTGTTTTTCCCTCTCCTGGATCAGGGCTTTCAGGGTTCTGGGCTGGGGGCCTCCTGCCTCTCTCTCTTGTCATGGCCCCAGCTTCCTCCACACAGGTTACAGTGCAGGTCCCAGCCCCCTTCCCTGTTGGCCACATTTCCTCTGAAGCACGCTGGGGAGGGACCTCCACCCTCTCCTGACTGTCTTATCACTGAGGTCCAAGCAGCGGCTGCCTATGCCTGCCCTTCCCCACCGGGCCAACCAAACCACAGAGGCCTTCCCCCGGTTAGTGTTTTCTAGGTGCAGGGGATCAATTTGGGACGGCTCGTTGAGTACCGGCCAGGGGCACGTCCCAGTCCAAGCAAATCCCACGAATCTGCTTTGGGAAAGGAGGAACCAATTGAAGTCACTGTTGCTCCCAGTTCAGGCTTCTCCTGCTAGATTCCAACATGTCGCCCATTTGACTGCACCCTTCCCATGGCAGGGGGGTGTCTCCCAATCCCAGCATGGACTGTGGATTAATGAAGGTCCCTTTGCTGGCTCCGCTCTCCGTTGGGCTCACCAACCCCTAACTTCAGCGCTGCTGTGCTTCCTGTGAGAGGCAGCAGGTATGAGTTTGGGTGGCTCTGCCTGCCACTGCGGAGTCAGGCCATTGCAAAGTTGGCAGGTTGCCATGAACGAAAGTGCTGTGTCCTGTAATTTCTAGCTGTTTCAGTTGTAGTCCCTCCATATTTGGTGAGCTTTTTTACATTTTAATTTTTTCCTGTGTCAAGAGGATCCATCTCCCTCTGTCTGGGTCTCTCTAGGGTGTTTTATTCTGGCATATGAGTTGTTTCTCCCGGGAGGCTCTGTATTTTGTTGCTCACTGATTGGCCATCTTGTCTTCTCCTGTATTTACACTTTCAAGTGAGTAAACTTTGTCTCTTCCTTTTCTGATTAGGCCTTTTCATTTTATTTCCTTCTTTCCCTCCTGTGTCCTCTAGTTTCCCAAAACCTGGATAATCATAATCATCCTTTGACCTTCAGTCTTCACTCTGCTATATTTGACCTCATTCATCACTTTATCCTGTCTCCTACCCATCTTGACACTCCTGCCCCACAGAGAAGGTTAAAATCACTCCACTAAGGGGAGTACTTGCATACAAGTACATGGTGTATGTTTGATTTTGTTATATAAATTTAGACTTTGTTCCTTTGGTCAGAGGTAACAGGTTAATGGTTACCACAGTTTGTGAGTAGGTAAGTTGTACCCAAAACTATTGTTATTACTAACTGTACTATTTTAGTGATCATGTCATACATGTTATAATCAGTTTTTCTCCCTTGTATGACAACAGTGTGATTTTATAGGGTCATAATCATCACCAAAGCCCAGTACCAAAGGATTTGGTGTTGAGCCAGTAGTAAATTTGCATCCCTTAAAAATTGAGAAGGTTGTTTTTGGGGATAACTCTAAGGGACTACCTATATCTAGAGGACATCCCTGAAAAACAGACATCTCTTAGGGAAGTATCAATACTAGTAATAGAGCTATCTATCAGCAAACATCAACATAGAAAAGAAAAGAAAAGAAAAGAAAAGAGAAAATGACAAGACACAGGAGAGTTGAATCCCAGAACTCACCCACCACTGACAAGCCCAGAACATAATGAGACAGATGAAATTGGAAGTCAAACACAGGAATGTTATGAAATGATAGCAACAGAAGTGTACAAACAAATTGAAACAGCTATAGATAAAATAATCTCTTACGTACAAAAAGAAATGATGCTTAAAATCAAAGATATTAGAGAAGACACAGATAAAAAAAATAGATGAGCTTAGAAAAATGATGGAAACAAAAAATGCTCAACATAGGAAAGAAATGGAACCCACAAAACAGATCTAAATGGAAATCCAATAAATTAAAACCACTATTGAAAGTATAAACAATGGATTGAACAAAGGAGAGGACAGAATATCAGCTCTCAAAGACAGAATTGCAGCTAGTGATCATGAAAGAATGATATCTTTAAAATGCAAGAGACCATGAAAAATACAACAGCTATAAGATATAGCAAAGGAGAATAGGCTAAGATTTATTGGCATCAATGAGACAGCCAGAGACAGTGCAAATGCCATAAAAAACTCAACAGAAATAATGGCAGAAAACTCCCCAAGTGTGGATAAACAATTTGACATATAAATAAAAGAATCATATAGAAACAGTCATGGCAAAAATAAAACTACACCAAGACATTTAATAATCAAGATTCCAGCAATTCATCACACAAGCAGAATATTAAATGCTATTAGAGAAAAGAAACAGATCACCTATAAAGGAAAGCCTATTAGAAAATGGAAGACTTCTCAACACAAACTCAAGTCAAGAAGAGCCTGGAGTGAAGTATTTTAAGTCCTAAAAGAAAATAACTCCCAATCTAGATTGATGTACCTTGCAAAACTATCTTTCAAAATTAATGGAGAAATAAGATACTTACATGACAAAGAACAACCAAAGAAACTCATGACTACCAAACCAACCCTACAAAGATATTCTAGACAGAGCTAAAAATGATCACAATTGCAAGAACATCAGCAAAGGAACCACGAGGCAGGGCAAGCAATTAAACAGAAGGGAAAAGCAGGGAACCAACAGCAGAAAAATAATATGACAAAGATAAGCCAAAACATATTAGTTATAACCATCAATGTAAATGGTCTCAGCTCACCAATAAAAAAAAAGCCAGACAGTAGAATGAATCAAGAAACAAGATTCAATAATATGCTGTTTACAAAGAAACACATTCATTATTTGCAGATGACATATACTCTACATAGACTACCCCAAAAACTCCACTAAAAGATTCCTAGAATAACCAAATTCAGTAGCATAGCTGAATACAAAGTCAACACTTAAAAATCAATAGCATTCCTAAACATAAACAATAAATTCACTAATAAAGTGTGGAAACCACAATCTTCACAATATCATCCAAAAATATTAAAAAATGAAACACCTTGGAATCAATCTTACAAAGGAAATAAAAGATTTAGACATTGAAAATTACAGTACTCTGAAAAATGAGATTGATTAGAATATCAGAAAATGGAAAGCTATTCCTTGCTCTTGGTAGGAAGAATCAATTTAGTGAAAATGGAAATACTCCCAAAATTGTTATACAGAGTTAATGCAATCACTATCAAAATACCATTAGTGTATCTCACAGATCTACAGAAAACATTTCTAAAATTCATTTGGAAACAGGAGAGATTAGAATAACAAAGGCAATCCTACGCAACAAAGGCAAGGTAGGAGGCATCACAATGCCTGACTTGAAATTATACTACAAAGCTACTGTGATAAAATCAGTATGGTACTGACACAAAAAAAACAGATATGAGGATCAACTGTACATATTAGAAGATGCAGACACAATTATAAAGACACTCAGCCATCTTATCTTTGACAATGGGCTAAACATGTTCACTAGAAGAAAGCCTCTTGAATAAATGGTGCTGGAAAAACTGACCCTTACATGCTGAAGATTAAAACTTACATGGTTTATCACCATGCATTAAACTAAAGTCAAAATGGATCAAAGATCTAAATGTTAAAACATAAACCATAAATCTACTGGAAGAGAAAGTAGGTAGAAAGACATAGGTGCAGGTAGAGACTTTATGAACAAAATCCAAACTGCACAAGAAATACTTCAAAGAATCAAGAAGTGGGATCTCATCTTATTAAAAAGCTTCTGCCCAACAAAAGAAATCACCAACAGAGTAAAAAGTCAATCCCAGAGTGGGAAAAATTTTAGTCAACTCTCCCTCAAACGATTTATATTTATTTTTTTAATTATATTTTTTTATCGGTACCAGGGATCGAACTCATGACTGCCTGTTACGAGTATTTTTTTATCGGTACCAGGGATCGAACTCATGACTGCCTGTTATGAGGCACTTATGCCACTGAGCTAACTCCCCAGCCCCAAATGATTTATATTTAAACATATAAAGAATTGAAAAAATTACACACCCAAATTCAAAGACCCAATCAAAAAATGGGCATCTGAGATGAAAATGCACTTCTCAGATGAAGGCATACAAATAGAAAATATATAAAAAATGGTCAACATTACTGGTCATTTGAGAGATCAAATTAAAACAACACTCAGATTCCATCTTACTCCAGATAGAATGGCTATCCTCAAGAAATCAGTAACAAATACTGGATGGAATGTGGGGAAAAGGAACCCTTCTCCACTGTTGGTGGGAGTGTAGACTGGTGCAACCACTGTGGTAATCAATATGGAGATTCCTCAAAAATAAAACAAAACAAAACAAACAAAACAACTCCCACACCAAATTAGAGGTCTCTTCAATCCAGTCCCCTTCTGGGTATTTTTCCAGAACAATTAAAAATATCATACCACAGCAATATATGTACATCCATATTTATAGCAGCACAAAATTTGGAAACAACTCAAATGGCCATCAACCAAGGAACTGATAAAAAAAAAGGTGTGGTATTTTACACAATGGAGTACTACTCAGCTATAAAGAAGGATAGACTTGAGACTTGCATAGGTAAATGGATGCAACTTGAGATGATACTCAAAAGTGAAGTAAATTAGACTCACTCATGTAAACATCATATCGTTTCCCTAGTGCAATAAGAGTAAATAAGAACCAAAATGTACAACAGATATTGTGAAATAGGAAGATACTGTTCAAAATTACAAAAAAAAAAAAAAAAACTGGAATGGAAGAAACTAGAAAAGGAAGGGAAAAGAAAAAAAATATATGATAGTTAAAATAGTTATTCTAATTGCCATTAGTTCATTGAAAATAAAGGTTTTTGCTTATATTGGTTGATCAGTTTTTCATGCCTACCTTTTATAATCTGAGCAACTACTTTGAAGATAACAATACACAATGTATTAACCATTGTTGCTGTCTATTTTGTTTTGAAATTTTGTATCATTGTTTTTTTTCTTTAAAACAAAAAAGTAAGAAATTTTATAGCATATTTAGAGGAGATGCTACTTCCTGAAAATATCTGTAATTTTGGGGGGAATAAGGGCAAAATAAAACCTATACAGGTAAGACTGTTCGCATGTATAGATAAAAATATAAGGCAGTACAGAGTATGTAGTTAATTCAGCATAACAGAGATGGTAATAAAAAGAATTTGAATAGAGTGATGGAGGGAAGAAAGAGAATCATAGAGTTGAGAAATGGCATAAACAGAGGCATGGACATGGGAACAGCAAGGTGAATGACTTGGTTTAAGCACAGAAATTAGGGCAGTGAAGAGCTTGTGATAAATACAGGTGCCATGTGAAGAATCAACTATTTTTGCCTCCTAAAGATTGCTAGATTCCAAGATGCTAAACAAAGCATTCCATTGTGGGGAAAGCAGAAGTTGATGGAGACCCTGGAGCTGAGAAAGAAAAATATGCCAATGAGAATAACTGGTGGTAAGAGGGTTTACAGCCGGACGAATAATTTAAATCTTAATCTAGAGGTAGAAAAGATCTGGTACACAATCTAAGACCAAGAAAAGATCTGTGATAACAGATGGGTGGGAGCATTTATTTTAATTGATTACAAAGTGTGTTCCATGAAAATAGCTGAGGGAATGGCACCCTAATTTGAGTGGTTCAGAAAGGAGGATAAGGGTCAATATTTTTAAGACCCACTCTGAGCCCTAAAAAATAAAGAGAAGAAAGATGTTAACTGAAGAGGTACTGTTGGGAGAAAAATGGCAGAATTTAGTGAGTGGTTGAATGGAAATAAAGGGCAAAAGAAAAATGAAGCTTTTAAAACGACCTTGGTACCAGGTCCTCAGGAAGATTATCTGGGAAGTAACTGGAAATGGAAATGGATAGATACAGTAGAAGTCTCTTTGGCTAATGATAGGACACATAAATGGTTAGGTGTATGTGTGCATGCACGTGAACATCTTTTATCCTAATGTTAAATAGCAGCTTGCAATTTTCATTAAATTACTGTATTTTTTATTGGAGAAGTATTTATTGGCTATATGTGTATGGTTTACAATATCCAAAGTTTACATAAAGGAATCATAACAACTTCTTTTGTTGAGTGGAAAACAGTTAAAATTCTATTGTAACATTATGTAAAGGGTACATTTTAATTTTTATGTTAATTTTATGTTGTCTGTAATTCTTAGGATACTGACAAAGTACCTTCATTTGTGATAGATGTGCCATATTAGCAATTTAAAAATCAAGTAAATTTTCTTAGTTTAGTTGGTCTCTTTTTTCTCACATAATACTTATATATTAGATGAAGCTAGTGAAAAGATGAGTTAGCCACTGTGAGTTTAAGTTTCTACTCAGGTAAGTCTTGATCAAAGATCTCACAGCTCCCTGGAAAGAATATATATGCAGGTACATATTCTATGCCTCACTGAGATTTGGGCTTTATAGCATGGAGTGAGAACTGTAGTCAGTTAAAATGTGGATTCCCTCTTGGTTGTGAGTGAGAGAAGAAAGGAAAATGCACACTTCTTTTGCACAAATCACTGCGTGGGACTGCAATAGCAGCGCTCTGTTTGTCCTCAGTTCAGGTGTAATAGAAACCTGTGGGGAACAGACTATCAGCCCTGACTTCTTATATCACCTCATTGCTTGCTGCCACTTATACCTAAGGTACTAAAGGGTCATAGGAAGTCAATTAACTTCAGAATTAAGTTCATGCACAAGCACGTCAATAAGATACCAAGTTTTTTTTTTTAAATGGTGAGGCTATTTTTTAAACATTTAATACAAAATAAAAAGAGCACAAAAATGGTTGCATTAATCTCATTTCTTCATAATTAGAAAATACTAAAAACCTAATTTTCAGTCATGGGTACAAAAATAACTGCATGGCAGTTAAAGAAAAATAGTACCAGAAGAAATAAACTAATACTAATTTATCAGTATGTTTATTCTTCAGTATGTTTATTTTTGAACCTTGACTACTGAGAAAAGATGAAGGATAACAATTCTGTAGCTTTCTATATATATAATGGCAGAGATTCTGCTTAACTCAAGGAATCAAAAAACGTTTACATATTTCACTAAACACCTCTCCAGTCAGGCAATAGTGTTATGTTTATTTTAGGTAGTCTCACCTATCGTTATAACTTTAAATGAGATTTACTTTAAGCAGGGTACTTTGTGTATTAGGTATGATTAAATACTTTTAAGATACATTTAGACTTAGTGCAGTGGGGCAACTACATAAAGTAATTCTATTGGACCCATAGTTCTAGATATGTTTCAATTAATGGCAAATTAAACATTCAATGTATATCTTTGCTACTATTTTTTTCTAGTATGATACTATTACTCTACTCCATTGGTTCTTCATATCTTGAGTTTATGCAGTATAATCTCTCCTCACTACAGCATCATTTTCTTTTTGCAAACAAAAATTTGGCTTTCACACAGCAGTTTCCACCACACTATACAAGTGCTAATGATGCTCAATTTAGTACATAAAAAATTTACTACTGCCCTCTTTTGAGCCCCCTCCCTTTGAATTTTTAATCATCATTCTAAGAATATTCATTCTTGGAATGCTGTGGGCAGGGTTGCTTTTACAACAGGTTATACATTGACTTATTTATTATTTTTTAACTGATTTGTTTACTACTTGATTGCTGGTGAACATACCACTTAAAAATATACTTTACACCTGACATTATTCTTGTTTGAGAATTTCCTCCAATTACCTCATTTATTCTATTTTGTCTTTCTGGCTGTGTTTTCTCAATTTTCTTCTCATTGAATATTTTTTTCTATTCCTATATAATTGTGTGTTCTTTAATTGTTTTTTTCTCTCATCATGTTTGATCCTGTTTTTCTTATTCAATTAAAATATTTACTCAGTACATTTTAGTTCAGTGACAGGTTGTATTAACATCACTTTTTCCAGTTTGCTTGAGGGCTTGCACACAGCAATCAAATGGATCCACTGTAGATTCACTAGATTAACTGTAGATTCAAATGGATTCACTTTAGATAAAGTCCAAATTGCAAGCTGATTTGTCTACAGCTCTGAGTAAGCATTGATGCCAGACAAGATGACCATTCTTCAATGATACATTTTTTCTTCATTTATGAAGGAAACCTTGAAGTGATGAAGTCAGTATGTGTGTTGGTCTAGTTTTCTGAGTAATGCTTTTTTGGAGAGGTAAAGAGGGCAGGAGGTTGTCTTTAAACACTGACTCTTCTTTCACCTGATAGGAACAAAGTTACAATTTCTTATTTTCTGGTCCCTTTCTTGATATCTTTATTGCCTGTCACTTTATGAATTTATTATGCTTTTTAATATCTTTTGACAATACAGAACATAAAACAATTTTTAGAAGAGGATCTGAAATAAACATTGCCTGAGCATCTGAAACAAGCGTTTGAAGATTTACAAGGGTTAGAAATGTGTTCTACTCCTAATTTTGAATATAGCAATATGTTTATTCATCAGTCTCTCTTGTGATTATAGTGGAAATTCTGGAAAAAAATTCTCATTCATAAGAAAGAAATCCAAGGACTAATGTTTATTGAGCACTGACTATGTTCTAGGGCACAGTGCCAATTTATTCTTAAAGAATTCACAATTAATAAATATATTAGACATAGTTACAGTCATGTAACACTAAATTTCATGAAAAAAGTGTACAAAAGTTTGTTATGGTGAGAGTTTATAGGTAAAAGCATGACATTCATTGAATAGGTGACGCTAAGAGAAATGAAGAAAAGGGTGATTAAAAGAAAGACACTTAATCGCCAAGGTTCCCACACCTGTAACCAGTTTGGCCTGGAGGTGGCGGCCAGCTCCACCCACATGCATACTCCAATGGCAATTTTGGGGGTTCCCTGCAGGTAACCAGCTCCATCTTGAGGTAGCAGCTAGCTGGCTCACTGTGTGCACTCTGGTAGCTATCATCAAAGATGCCTGCCAATAACCAGCTAGGAGGCAATAACCAGCTAGTCCTGCCCCTGCATGTACTCCACCAGCCATCAGTGAGCCAAAGCAGGCTGGGAAAAGCAGCAGACAGCCCTGCGCCAGTGCAACCAGTGGTCACCATCAGATACCTGTAGCCAGCACTGGCTAGAAGAACCAAATGGTCTTGCTTCAGAGAAATTGTAGCCAATGTGGGAAGTGCCTGGGAACCCACTACCCACTTGTCTGGAAGAACTCAGGAATATGTCAAGATAAAGAAGCAAAAGGCAGACTCTGGCCTCCAACACAAGTAAAGCTGGTCCAGGAGATGTAAACACAGAAGGGATCAGGAGTTGTACACCTGAAGTTTCTGAAGTGATGGCAACTGAAATAAAGAAATAACTTCATGCGGCTATAGGAGAAATTAGAACAGAAATACTATCTCAGGTAAAAGAAGAAATAAAAAACATAATAAAAGAATTGCGAAGCACCTCTAAAGAAGACATAGATTAAAAAAAAGAGTAGCATAGGAAGATGAGGGAAACCTTGAATGAACAATATAAAATAGATTTAGCATACATGAAGCAGATTCAAAGAGATATTCAGGAAATTTAAAACTCCATTAAAACTGGCAAAACTGCTTGAAAGAAACTAATGATAGTTTTTCAAACCTTGAAGACACATTTGCAGCTTGTGATCGCAAAAGGAAAGATCTCTTAAAAATAATAAGGAAGCAGGAAGTAACAATTCAATGGCTGCAAGACAACCAAAAGAAACTTAAGAATAATGGGCATGAGTGAAAAAGAGGGGTCAACACAAATGATATTAAAAGTCTATTTACATAAATAATATCAGAAAACTTACCAAGCATAGGAAAAGGAAGTGACATTCTGATAAGTGAGGCATATAGGACTCCAACTAGCTATAACAAAAATAAACTCACACCCAGACATATAATAATCAAGATCCCAGAAATTCAACACTAGAACAGAATATTAAAAGCTATTAGAGAAATGAAAACGATGACCTATAAAGGAAAACCCGTCAGAATCATGACAGACTTCTCAACACAAGCCATCAATTAAGAAGAGCTTGGAGTGAGATATTTTAAGTCCTGAATGAGAATAACTTCCAACCCAGATTGATGTACCCTGCAAAACTATCTTTCAAAGTTAATGAAGAAACAAGATACTTCCATGACAGAGAACAAGCAAAGGAATTCAGGACCACCAAACCAACCTTATGAAACAATACTGAAAGACATTGTAGAGAGAGATAAAAAAAGACCATGGTTCTAGGAACAGCGGGAGAGGGGATCACTGAGCAGGGCAGACAGTGGAATGGAAGGGAGAAGTAGGCAGCCAAAGGCAGGAAAATAGCAGTGGCAGAGATGAGGCAGAGCATGTTGGCCATAACCATTAATATAGATGGCCTCAATTTACCAATAAAAAGAAACACAGGCAGAGTGGATCAGGAGATAGGATCCATCAATATGCTTTACACAAGAAACACATTTAACCTGAAAGGGGTTTCATAGATTGAAAGTCAAAGGAGAGAGAACAATGCTCTATGTGACAGGGAGCAGAAAGAAGTGGGGGTAGCTTGCCAGTCAGTTACAGACTGGATAATAAAGTCATGGCACTTTTATACAATGGAAAGCTACTCAGCAATAAAGAAAGATATCCTTGAGGCTCTTGTAGACAAATGGATACAACTTGAGATCATGCTCATGGATGAGTCACATAGGAGAGTATCATGTTGTTTCCCTAGTATAAAAAACTAAATACGTTAGTAGGATCCAAAATGCACAATACATATTGTGAAAGTGAAAGGAGAGGAAGTGTCTAAAAAGGGGGACACAATGGCTACTGTTAATCTATTATCATGATTTGAAACCCATATTGTTTTCATTGTTCTGTTTGGTTTTATTCTGTTTTGGTTTGTCTAATTTTATTATATTTGATGGAATGGACATCCATTTCAAAGATAACAAAACATATTATTGTAGCCATTATTGATTTCCTTTTATCTTGTTCTGAAGCCCTGTATTGCTTTCATTGTTTTGTTTTGAATGATTTTATTCTATTTTGTTTTGATTGTATCATGTCTGGTGGTATAGGCAGCTACTTTGAAGATAACACAATGCATTATGGTACCTATTATGATTTTACTATTTTTTCCATTGTTTTGTTTTTATTTGTTTTATTCTGTACTGTCTTGTTTGATTTTATTATGCCTGATGGTATGGGTAACTCTTTTGAACAAGAGGCATTATGGTAGCCATTATTGATTTCATTTTATTTTGCTTTAAAGCTCATTGTTTTGTTTTGCTTGACTCTATCCTGTTTTATTTGATTTATTTTTATTCTCTTCAAAGTAAAAAAAGAAAGATATTCAGAAAGAATGCTCTATGAAAGAAGAGCTATTGTATTTTCTACTCTTAGAAACTGTTGTAGGTGCAATTGTCACTTGTAATATGACACACAATAAAAAATATTTTCCTCACATATAGGGAACATTAGTTTTGAAATCAGAAAGTATGTGAGTAGATGTAAGGATGTGTGTAGATGTACTATGATTGTGTCCAGATATTTCTCTATCCTTGTCAATATGATCCTCAAAGAAAAAAAAACTCACAAAAAAATTAGGAACACATTTAATTCCATAAGTACATGAAAGTTCACCTTCAGCTAAAAACATAGACATTCTACATTCTAGGTACTTATTCACTAATATATATAACTTACCTGTATTTACTATTTTGGTTTTCTAAATTTCTCTGGGACTAGACAAGGGACATGACATCAAGATTTATAAAATCTAGTCTGAAAAGATCGTGAAATGAAGAATGATGACACCATTTTGAACTTTTTACTTGTTTTTTCTTTTCTTTTCTTTTCTTTTTTTTGACTTCTCTCAGCAATTCACCAATTAATTCTACTTTAGAATCATCAAAATAACAGTTACTGAGATTCAATACATTTTTCCATGGTCTGTTTCCAAACAGCCTAAAATTAATGGGGAAATGGTTAAAGTTAGAAGAGTTTTTTTCTCTGATATGGACTTCTAAGTAATATAATTTTGGTTTACTCCATGCCTAGAAGCTCTAGGAGCACCCCCCCCACACACACACACACATACACAGAAAGTGTTTGCTACAGATGTGGCCACTGGCTGCTAAACCGGGCAATTTGATCCATGTATGTTGTTGCTAAAAAATATACAAATCCTTCTTTTGTTTGGTAGATTAAGATGAAGCTAGACCAAAAGGCCAGGTATTCATACACAGTTTCTCTCTATGTGCTCATCCATGGCTAAGGTGCAAGCTTAGGATTTATGATGCATTATGAAGATTATACTTATTATTCTGTATGACATTTTTGGCCTCAGAATTGTTTTCTATTACAATATAGTATATTATTACACAAAAATGAACTGAAGCTGGACTATTAATTTGGTGTTACTCCATGAAGTATCTTTAGTATAGTTTTGCAAATTTCCCTCTACTCCCCAAATCTACATTTATTTTCTGGGACATTTGCATGGTATTTTGTCAAGAGGGCATCTGGGTACAATACATAATGTTTAATTTGGTCCTTAGACTTGAAAGATAACCCGATCTAAATTGTCACACGACAGGTAAAGCAATTGTATTATTACTTATGTACAAAAGATTTTAAGAATCCACCATTTTGCTTTTGTGTAGATGACTGATGTGGTACATAAAGTATTCATCAGTACATCATGAGCACAGCAGCTCAATTCATACCAGTTTGTGGCACTTGTGCTAAATAATTTTATAAGAAGAATATTTTAAAAAATAGTTTAACTTCCACATCTCCAAAGACAGTCTCCTAAGTATTTCTTTGATCTTCAGCAAACCAGTAAAAAGTCAAGATTTTGTGTTTTATTTTAGGTACATCTACTGAATGTATATAAGGCTTCTCTTTTCTGGTGCTGTAGAGAGGGACTGTAACTTTTCTAATTCAATCTAATTACTAGACTGGTCCAGTTTATATCAGTTAAAATGAAGGCATAAGTTTACAGTATAGCTTATCTGGTATATTCTTTCCATGGTAGTTTGAAAATGCACAGTTCAGGACTGACATGACTTATATATAATCAAATTTTATTTCTACGGAAGCAAAGTGTAACTTCTCAAGTTCTGTGAATTCAGTAATTAACTTTGTCCTAGACAAATTAATAAAATGTGCCAACTCAGGATTGGGTAGATCAAAAGAGGAAAGAAACGGGAACTCACTCATTCCCTTGTATGGTTCTCCAAAATAGTGTCCTTAGTCCCACAATGTGACAATTTATCTTCCTTATTATGGCATTAAGTCTAGTAGTTCAAAAAATCATCTACCAAGAGTTCTGTGTCTTTTCCTCTAGAAATGTACAGATGTGCTTGTGATAAAGAGGTTGCCTCCTGCCAAACTGTAGCACCATTCAGACCCGTTCCCAAGCAAAATATGGAAGAGTTAGTCATAGTTTCATGCTCCCTTTCTATTCTTGTCAGCTCCACACATCTGATGACAGGGGTCACAGAGAGTTTATCTCTTTTAGTTAAAAAGCGTTTCCAGATGAAGTCATCATTTTCTTTACTCTGTTTCTTCCTGTCTCATTTGAAAGGCAACCAAGGACCACTTGGGTGAAATACTGAAGGCAAGAAATGCCTGAAATTAATACCGGGGCAAATTTAATGATCCACTCCTTTTCCTTCATTCAGCTGTGGCCATGGCACTGCCCTGGTGATTATCCATGTTTAAGCTTTGGAGAGCTTCATTCCCTAGGCAGCAGATCATTAGTCCCAACACTAGTGAGAGACAGAATGGAAGATACCTAGAGACAGAGGTGTCTGACCACATTGGGGCACCTCATGTTAGAGGTGTCTGACCCTTTACATATAGGAAGGCTCAATTGTGTAGAGGCTCATGGAGGCTCTTCAAGAGTTCCTCTTTCTGGGTTCCTCTTCCTCCTGCTGCCCTTCTACCTGTTACTGCTACTGTATTGTGAGCCACAATAAATGCTTGGTAGTTCTTTCTTTGTTGTATGCAAGATCCTGGACTATTTTGGCCTACACAATTGTAACAAACTGATTCAAAGAAAAAAAAAACCTCTCCATACTCCTCCTCCTTTCTCTGTTAAGAGATGAGGTAATATAGAATCTCTTTCCTATGTTACTGCCACAGAGCACTGTGTGGGAAGATGGATTTCTGGGAGTGAAATCCATAGATAGGTTAAATAGATAGAATGCATAGATGAAATGCATAGATAGGTTAAATACAGAGGGTCCATCTTCAACATATTCACTTCAGAGTTTATCTATTTGTACAGAAGAGTACCTTGGGCAACATCAAGACGCCCCTTTCCTATCTTTAATGTGAGATTGAAAGTTATTTCGTCACTAATGGAATATCTGATAAAGAAAATATAAGGTAAGACATTCTGTTCATAAAGGCGATGTAAATGAATAAATGTCAGCTCATTCTGCTGTTTCTCATGTGGTTTATACATGAGACCTCTATTTGATCTTTTGCTCTGCAGTTTCCACCAGTGGATGACCCACATGTGTAATCTGAATCGACAGCTAGTTTGATTATATAGAAACTAAATAACCTGAAGTGCTAGTAGACCTCTGTATCTTTTTGAAACTCCAAAAACTGTTTCAAGAAGGAAAAACTACAGAGCACCTTATTGTAGGACATGGAATTCACACTTGCCAAAGAAATCACTGCACGTGTAAATTAGAAACTAATCATCACTTCCTCTCTGGATACAGTGGCAGCTTTGCTTCAGAGTTTATGTTGAAATATACATTCTTATGAAATATTTCTCACTGTAGTCAGCATCAATTTAGGAGTACCAAACACTGATTCCTAGTTCCAACTTACAAGAAAACCGGAGAGAGAGAGAGAGGAGCAGAAAAGAGGAACTGACAAAGGCCTAGATTTTCTCACATTTTAAGAAGCTAATTATATTTGTAAATTTCTGGTTAGAACCCTGACAATTCTCAGATCTGCCACTGCAAAGCTCTTCCTAGGTTTCTTCATCATATATTTTCCTCCTAATGTGTCTCAAAGAACTAAAGGGCTTCCAGAGATAAATATAAACTTGACAATCATGTTGCAACTCAAACTGATCCTGATTCTTGTCGTCAGTTTTTAATTCATTGCAGATGGTGTAAATGGGATGTTTACTGGCTGGTAGGTAATGGGTACTGTTGCAGATAATAGTGATGGACAGAATCTTATGCCTGTTGACATCTTTGCATCTCAGCAGCTATATATGGGTATCACCAATTGCTTTGCAGCACATATAATGCCATGACAAGATACAAAATCCAGTCCATTTCTCCCATAGAAATAATAGTTAGCACTTCTGGATTTCACTAGTTCACATGTGAGTTGCTCTGATTCCATCCTTACTGTCCACATGGGTACACAGTCTAAGACATGATCTAATGTCTACTGCTCCAAAAGGAAAATGTAATCTGTTTAAATATCCAAACACTTCTCTTCCCAGGTAATACCATTCATCACAACTGTCAGTGCTTCTGCAGAAGAGTAATGACCCTCAGACGTAGGATAATGCTCCAGAAGGGACTTCTGAATGCCACTGCCAAGCAAAGAAACTGATCAGTTTTCAGTGGGGTGGGTATGCATATCATGAAAGGCCTGCGCTTACTCACTAAATCACAAGTGGCTGTTTACTTTAAATACAATAAACCTGGGTTAGGCAGTCACAGACCCTGCTGGCTTTAATTGTCCCACAAATGTGAGCACTCAATTTGAAACCATCAGTGAGAAGGATTTAAGTAGCTTGAAACTGAAAGTTTGATCAATGTCTTTGAAAAATATGTTGGGAGATAACATAGGTATTGTTGCCTTCCACTCCTATGTCTTTCCCTTTTTAATCCCTTTTTAATGGAAGGTAACACCATTCTATATGCAACATAAACATATTAAAAAAATCAGAATACACATGCTAGTGAACAGTTAACTGTTTCCTTCCTCTGGGTTTCTCTTCACCTGTGTATTTCTTTGTACACAGTTTCTATAAGATAGGGTAAAAGATGAACAGTTGTGTAGAACTCATGATTTTCAAGTATATTCTAAAAGTTCCATTTACTTATCTCATTAATATTGACCTTTTCTTTTAAGTTCTCCAACTTCTCAATCTATCAAATCTCTTTAGGAGATAGGATCCCTTGTACACTGTAGACTGTTTATATGTTGGCAAATGAACAGTTATTATAAATGTTCTATACAGAACTTCTCTTGTTTCTATTAGTTTTTGTAGTGTGTTGTATCTTTAGGGATTTTGGATTCTAAAAGCACCATATTTTTCATATTTATACTGTGTTATTTTCTAATTTAAATTTTAAATTTCTCTTCCATTGTTTTAGTTAATAATCTCTATAGCATTAAAGATTTACTTAATAATTATTTTTCAGTAAGTAAGTTTTTGAAGTTCTGTTACTCCATTTAACAATAGTATTTTTATGCCATTCTTTCTTTATAGGGTACAGATAACCAGAACTGAAGGGAAAATGAAAGCTACTTTTCAGGATATATCATCTAGACTAAGTCACAAAACATCAGCCAGACTTCTTGTGGGAATTATTTCTCAAAATATATGAAGTGAATGGTTTAACATAAGTAAAAGAAGGAACAAAGATTCCTACAGTGATTCATTACATTTTAAGAAAACTTCCTAAATAATGAATTCATTATTACAATTAGGAGAGCCCTTTCCACTTAGGAATTCCTTGTTCTCTTGTCAGCTCAGAGTAATGTTCAACTTAACCATACTTTTTGGTTCTAACAATATTCTGATTATTAATGTCTTTAATGACAAGACTTAGATATATTTTTGGGCAAAGAAACTTACAATTAAATCTCAATAATTAATTAAATATACCAAAAAGATAATGAAATTGGAAATTCCTAGCATTCTTCTGTGAAAGAAGAAATCCTTTTGAGAATTAGGAATGTTCTAGAAAACAGAAAGATCAGACAATGAACTGAGCAAAATGACTTTTGATGTAAAGTGTCAACTAGAAATGACAGTCCTATTCAGAACTGGATACAAAGGGACACTGCCTCTCTGAGCAGAAGTATTAAGTTACCTAATCATTATGTCTGAAACAACACATTTGGTTTAGACTCTTTTATGACTCGAAAGATGTATGCAAATTAGAGAAGATTAACAACCAGTTTTATTAGGAGTTAGCAGATGAGTGATTTGAATGGTACTAGTTGTTAAGAGTTCTGTGTTCTCTTCTCAGTTTTTAAATGACTTAGGGAATAGTCATTCTTAAAATTTATATGAAATACTTTTTATTCTGTACTCCAGAGGAAGGACATTTTGGGAACTGAAAGGAAAAGGAAGTGTATACAAGAGCGTAAAGACCTAGGATAGCAGAGTGTTAGGAAATCTTATTACACTATTTTTCAATTTTCATTAAAAAAAACCCTACAGCAGTAACCAGCTGTTAAGTCTTCTTTTAAAGTAAGCTTTTTACATGTATATATGCAGCATGTTTTTCACATACAGTATCTAATTTTTGTGGATCCACAGAATAAAGCTATTCTATCATACTATAATGTTATATTCATGTTTTCCTGAAAATATAATTTGCAAGGTCATTCTATGAACTCTGATTATGAAATACAAGGTACCCTTAACTGTAATGCAGTTTCTCATCTCTTTGTCCTTACCCTGAGGATATAACCTGTAATCTCAGGAATTCCCTTTTGGAAAAGGCTTCCCCCACCTTTGCCTTCTGAATGATTGTCTACACATATTTTATATATAATTGCATATTTTAAAATAAATTTGCATTGTTTATGAGTATCATTGAGAAACGTTTAATGTAGTTTATATAACTTTTCAGTTTATCAGTGAAAATAAGTTGTTCACCAGGTACTAATAAGTTGCTATTTTCACACAGGCTATTATTCTTGGTGATATTATGATTTATCACTTACTAAGGCATTTCAGTTGGTTGACAAAAAATAATTAAATTAAACTTCTTTCAAGTATATTAGTAGTTCAGAAAATGTATTGCACAAATCCTATCTCTAGATTTAATCTTTTAATTCCACTGGTAAACACCTATAAACACAACAGAATTTCTTTTTTGATGTTTATTCAATTTATGTTGCTTATTTCCTCTTCAGTTTAGGTGATCTTCTCAGTGAACGACTTTGAGGAGAGGAGGTGTTGAAGAAGTAGGACATTCAAATCTACATTTAAAAAAACCCAGAAGAACCTAGACAACATGGTTTTAGACAGTTTCATGGAAACACAGGAGTTTTACATGTGATGAACCTCAGTAAAACAGGTCCATATTTTCAATAACTTCTTTACCTATTGAAGTTTTGACTGCTAATGACTCGGTTACTTTAGCAAATATCCTACTTCCCTCCAAATAACACTGCTTTATTTACAAACATTATTGGACTGTGCTCACATTTCGTTTTCCTCTTTCTTTCAGGAAAAAAGTTTTAGATCAAAACACAAACCCTACAAAAATACGGGAGATCTTACACCGCGCAAATCAGTTTCTGCTCCTTTAGCTAGCTGCTCAAAATGAGACTCCTCAAATGCTCCATGAGGCAATAACTTACAATGCTATGAGATACTTTCAATCTTTAGTTTTAGACTTCTAAAAACTGTTAGTTGGGTTTGCTTCCCTTTTGCTCCTCTGTACTCCATTCTCTATACAACAATTTTGTCCTGGTCATTCTTTAAACTTACCTCAAAATGCTTTATGAGGAAATAGTTATTTTATGCTATTAGTTATTTGATGCTAATAGCACATTAGCATCAAAGGTACTAATTTTAGTAATTAAAAGCCAGAACTTCAGTATACATTACTGGTTGGTCCAAAACTGTGTGGTAAGTATTGCACAATTCTGATCTCAAATATTGTCAGTTCACTCAGGCAAGCAGGTTTCCTTAGTTTACAGCTATAAACTATGAGTAACAGTAGAAAGTCTAGTGATAGACTTAAGGGGGCATATGTGAATCCTTTGAAAAGGGATTGCACTCTTTTGGGGGTGAGGTCCCACAGTTTTCATCAGATGATCAATGGAAACTTAATCAAAAGAGATTGGAAATCTCTTTAAAGAATAAATTGTAACAACTCCTCTTAGTTCTCCTTGGGTAGATTGGAAGGCTCCTACCTTGAGCTGTTTTCTCAGATAAGGGATGCTTCTGCAAATCCTAGTACCAGGTGAGTATCCATGTTCTGGCCTCCTACACAAACTGAGGTATACTTAGCCTCCCTAGGAGTTTATGGGATAAAAGATGTGTGATCCAATGAAGAAGAGAAGACAAAGGATGGTTCAAGGAAAGACCACTGTGTTCACTTATAAGGTAGTATTGCTTAATTTCAGGTATGTTATTTTATCTTCTGAAGATTAGGTAAGAGAGAAAAAGTGATTATCAGGCACTAGATATATATATGAAAGAATATACATAACTGTAATTTGTAGGTCAAGTTTTATATTTTTCAACCTTAATGCAGTGTTTGTTTTCTTTTTCTATGAGAATGTACTATGTATAAACAACTGCCCTAAGCAGGGACTAAGATAATTGATATATTTTCCACATTCTACCAGAGCAGTTAAGAGTGGATTTTACCATTGGAAATACCATGTTGTTATGGTAAGTAAAAAGAAAAGTTTCCCTAAACTTAATAACTAACAATAAACAATGCACATTTTTCCTTTGTAAGGCTTCCACTGAATCTGCTGCTTTCCAGTAGATGAGGAGGATCATTATGCTAACAGCATCAGCAACTAAGATTTACTGAGCGCTCACTACTTGTCAGGTCCTTTTCTAAGTGCTTTGTGTTTATCGTTATCTCATTCAATCCTCCCAGCAAACATGCCCATAAATTAGGTATTAGTATATATCGTTGTCATAGATGAAAGAAAATGAGGTACAGGGAGGTCATTTAAGTTGCTAATAAATGTTAAGACCAGGATTTGTATCCTGTCTAAGGCTAGATCCAAGTTTTTCACCATTATGCTATTTTCTGCAGTATTATATACACTTTTGACCACAAAGATGCTAGGTACAAATTTTAATCATATACAGTCTTTGTACATGGTTACACTCATTTTCTCCTACAATTTTCTTTTTAAAATTTTACTAGTACATGTTTGCAATACATGATAATAACATTTACTGTAGTTGGTACATCTACATAATACAACTTAATTCTTTTTACATCCCCTTTCTTCTTCCTTCCTTCATCTGATGAGTTTATACTGCCCCTGTTTGGAATAGCATACAAAATATATACCTGCATTCTCCAATCTGCTAATGTATCTATCTTTAGCGAATTGCGATTTACTTTTATTTTTACCTGAACATGTAGAAAATACAACATTTTATAGCATAGCTTCCTCATGATTCTAACATTTACTAAACATAGCGGAAAAAAATAATATTATCCTAGAATACCCACAAAAAGCCTTAGTTAGGTTTAAATGAGATTATATTGGAATATTGAGCCATATGAAATTGCTATTTCTGAAAATCAAAAATGATCAAGTACAAGCAAAGTCACTTGGTTCTACCTATGATACATGCTGCTACATTTGTCAGAAATGTTATTCACACTCTACAATCCTCCCTCCCTGCAGACATGTCTACTTGTGTGAACTGTGATACTGGTAAGAGGTGCTAGGGGACAGAGCTGAATTTTTCCTTGAGTTTATGTATAATACACAGAATTTTATTTTTACTACAACAAGGAACTTCAAATGATGGCACAACAACAACCTGAAAATGGCCTTGAGAAAGTTAAATTCATAGAGGTTATTTCTCTCAAACCTGGAGGTACTTTTAACAGACTTCATATCTGTGAAGAAGTTTCATGGAAAATGTACTAGTTTTTTCTTGCTGCTATAACAAATTACCACAAACTTTATCTTAAGAAACACAAATAAAGTTTTGGAGGGGAGAAGTGTGAAATCAAGACACCTGCTAGGATGCATTCTTTCCCAGGGAGACAGGACAATCCCTTCTTTGGCTTTCCCAGTGTCTAGAGCCACCTGTATTCCTTGCCTCATGGCTCCTTTTCTCTGCCTTCAAATAGAAATGTAGCATCCTTGAATCTGTTTCTGTTTCTCTGACCTCTGTTTCTATCATCACATTTTCTCTGACTGATTATCTCTCTTTTCTTGAGAAGCAGTCTTTTAATTACATTAGGCCTACCCAGATATTCTGTGATAATCCTTCAAAGCTCAAATTCCTCAGCTTGAACTACATCTGCAAGCTATTTTGCCATCTAAGGTAACAGAGTCTGAGAATTAGGACATGGACTTTTTTGGGGACCATCAGACAAAAATAGTTTGGGAACCCAAATTTCAAATAGCAAGCAAGATAGTATCTTATGATTTCTTTAAATTTAATACCACGGTAAACTGCACAGAGATTTTTACATGTGTCCTCATACTATTTAGAGACTATTTTACAATTTCCCAGCATCTATTTTGGCACAAGTTCATGAAAATCATAGTTTTAGTTTTGGTTTGTAGAGTCTTATTTTTCCCCCTTTATCCAGGTTTAGTTAATTTTATTTATATTTCAACATGTCCTTTGTGTAGAATTCATACCATTTTTCCCAGCCATAGAATTATTAATACAGTAGATATTTTCAGCACTTCCTTCTACCAACTCTAGGAGTAGATGATACAAAGTTTTAGTCAAGAATCAACCAGGGTAGAGCCAAAGGTCTTCTGGTCACATTCATTTGAGCCTTTCCTTTAGGTAATGTATATAACCTGTCTCTAAGAAGCCATCCAGCATCTGCAGGTGCTAACATGGATGACTGACACCATAAGAAATTCCCTCCCTCAGCTCCTTGGTTGGGCAAACTTCAGCTTTCCTTCTTGCACTTAAAATATCTGTTTCTCTGACCTATGTCTCCTCTGCCCATTGTTGCCTGTGATTACCAGCCCTTAAACATTTACGCCTCATCAGCCCAGGCGGCCCATCGTAACTGCACAACATCCTTGTCCTGCTGGCAACTATTCAGCATCCAGAGGACCATCTTTATGCTGATAACACTAAAATATAAAATAATGCCAACAGCTGTTGCTACAAATGGCTTTTAAAAACGATGTTCATTCACTAAAATTCCTCTTGCTACTTTTGACATGAAACACGCAGTCTCTAATTATTCTGATCAAGACGGTGAAATACAAAAACAAACTTTAATTGTGTTTAACAGATATTTAATCAGGACTCACTGAACTACAGATTAAAGCTGAAATTCATAAACCATAATTACCCGATTGTCGCAATCTTTTGGTCCACATTCTCCTTCCGTCTGGGCGTCTGGCACCTTGCCCCGAATTTCTTTTACTGTCTTCTCAGCTTCGTTACTGTTCATGTTTTCCAGCAGAGATTTAGCACAGATTACAAAATATCTGTTCTTGGCAACTTTCTTCATTAGCTTTTTTTTCCCCTTTGCAAAAAAAGTTAATTTTTTTTCTACCAGAGTAGCTGGAGCAGGCATAAGTTTAGGGTGTTTTGATGACACAAACTAATTATATAGTTATCAGGAGATAATACCGTAGCACGAACTAGAGTTACTATAGTTATCACATAGGCCTCATACAATTCTCTCATATACCATGCAGTGTGTCTCAGTTACCATGTAATTACCTCATGTCACTAGTGTATTGTTTTATGGAAAATGCTTTTCTCTCACCCTAACAAAACCTTTCCTGCCACATTTGGTAATATATATATATATATATATATATATATATATATATATATATATATATAATTCTTAGTTCTCATTTCCAGTATTGCTCATTCTTAGCAAGATGCTATCATGAGGTTTCAGGGGAAACACCTGTCCTCTCTTAAAAATTTACTTTTACATAGAACAAATGGAACAACTGTTTTCCATTTCTTCATTTCACCCAGGTGAGAGAATTACCAATAATACATAGATTTTCATTTTTGTTAAAAAAAGTGAAGAAACAAATGAAAAACCCACCACCAACAAACCCCCCAAAACCACCTGATTTACTTAGGATTTGTTTGGTCTGGCACTTTTCCCTTACTCTTTCCTTTCAAATCTCAGTCACTCACATTTGTTTTTCCTAGAATTATGGTGTAAATCATTCTTAACAAGCTAGCTTGAAACTTCTCTCACTCACAAGAAACACAAAACCCCACTGTAATTGAAAGATAGAACTGCAAGGTTGAAACTCTTTCTAACCTGTTCTTTTGGGCCAATCTTCAGAAGAACATGCCGAGTTTCCCTTGCCATGCGGTAAGCTCTGTGTCACACAGTTCGTATAACATCATAGGCCAAGTCAAGAGGATAAAGAGAAGGCACTGGTGAAAGAAGCAGTGGGTGGTTCCTTTATTTCTCTAGTGGGGCAGACAACCCTCCAAAGCAAAGGCTGTAGTTGCTACACATTTATCTCCAGTCCATGACTTGGAGTCTGACCTAAGACTGTGGTATATGATATACCACCTGAGATTTCCCGTTTAAAACTGAATGTCATGGCTTCCAGCTTCCATTGCAGCACAAGCTGAAAGCTATTTCCAATTCTGCTTTTATTATTCCCCTCCCAATATGAGAGTTATCCATTCAATGGATAACTTGTTAATTCAAGTTGGTGTAAAAATCACCTCCAGATTTAGAAGGACCAAAAAAAAATTGCTATCCTATCCTGGAGCATTGTTCTTCAATCACACAGTTCCTCTAAATACAGTTGACAGCCTTTGAGATGCAAAATGCATCATTTTAATGTAGTAGAGGTCCCCTTTACAGCATTGCTAAGTCTATTTAGTAGAATCTTCTTGGAATAATCTGTCCCTAGACCTGAGGATATGCAGTGATTTTAAGCATTTTAAGCTAACGATAATGGCTAATGCTGAGAACAGATGTACCTGGCTGTGATGTGATCTATTCCAGTAGGCTTTTATGAGCTGTTCATTCCTATTGACTTAGCATTTTATGTCTGCGCTTTTGCCTGGTGTGACGGTTGCACAGGGGTGTCGTGTGTGTATTTGCCTGATGTGTGATGGCTGCACAGGGGGCTGTGTGCATTTTCTCAGTGCAATGGCTACACAGGGTGTTGTGTGTGTGTTTGCCTGCAGTTACAGCTGCACGTGTTATTGTGTGACTCTCTTCCTCCCCATTTGAGGGTTGCTTACAGGGTCCTATGTGTATCTTTTTTTTAGTGCAATGGTTGCATTTGTTGCTGTGTTAATGATGGACATTTCTAGCAATTATCTGTCTACAGGGTCCTGGGGAAAAATTGCAGTAAAATCAATAAACAGTGCTAGACAGGCCCTTGTAAACATAAAATGACACCCAAGCATAAATGCTTTTTCCTACTATCACATGTTAAAATCTAAGTGCTGTTACCTTATTGGCACTAGGATAAAATTTCTATGGTCTCTCCATGTCTTTCATATATTGTAATCGTTTGGGAGACATTGAGATCACTGCTGGCTGGAGCGCTTTTACACATGCATCTATCTAATAACATTTTTCATTGCACTGCCCTGCATATCACCTCTTAAACCCCATTCTGACTAGCTCTGGTATAATAGCTGATATTTAAAAAGTGAATATGCCTTTCATTTATTCTTGCAGTTTCCTCAAGCCCTCCCTACACGCCTCCCATATTACATACACACAAACCCCTTCCTTTGCCTTTCTAGTCTCTGTATCCCTTCTGGGTTCACCAAATGGAACCAACAAAGGAAGGAACCAATGAGGTTAAAGTCTTTTGAAACCCCTGGAATATAGACGAACTGGGAGGCATCTGGAAACAAAACCAGACACTTGAAATCAAAGAGACAAGTAAATTACTATCCTAATCTAGGAAGAATAACTAAAGGTGTCAGTGGGGTTCCATTGATAGCATTTGGCCCTAGGCCAGAATGCCAAGGGTTCAAACTCCACACCAGCTTTGGGCTCAGACCCAAGACTTGCCACTGCAGGGCGCAGCTGCAAGTGCAACAGCATTAAAGGTGTCGGCCTTCCTTAAAGAGGTCAAATCCATGCCTTTCTCCTTTTTTATCACAGATCCTTCTGGCTTCCTTTCTGGCACCTTTCTGAATATGATAGGCTGTGGAGGAACTAGTGCTTCAGCAGCAGTACTTGTTAATATCAGTATCATATAATTAGCAAAATGCCCCTTTTCTGATGAGGCTATATGAAGGAATAAAGAACTAACAGACAATTCAACTGCCCCCACCAACCCAAACAAAAAGATAAAGAAGAAAACCTAACGTCTGTCCTAAAGATTCTTCCATCAATGCAAACAGCTAAGTTTGGAAATGAAAAACCATGTGTCTAAAAGAAAGGAAATGTTTTCATTGGAACAGCTTACATGTCTGGTACACTTGCATAAAAACTATTGCATAGCATTTTAGGGCTAAAATTGCTATAAAATGCTTAATACAGTAAGAATAATTATGAGATTTTGCATGCACAGCTGCTATACAACTAAAGTCTAAGCCACAGATTCAGTGGAGCATGGGAAAACTACTTATAAAAATTCCTGGTATGCCACTTTAATGCACTATCAACAGCTATACATACTTCATCCTTTAGGTGGACAGAAAAGATACATACCTACTAAATAGTTGTATTTCTTTCCTCATGGATGCCATTAATACCTGGTTGCAGGAATTCTAAATATTACTTTACAGCAGCCATGTATCAGTAAGTTGTAACAGGACATAAACAAAGAGAACACAAGGCTTCTCCACTGAGTACAGATGTTACAAAGACAGTAAATGATGTTCCAAAAGAACAAATCATCAAATCTACTTGCAGTATTTTTCTTTATTTATTTCTTTAAAATTTGGTTCTTTCTTCTATTTCTTTACTTTTAAAATTTTTTTTTCTAGGATTCAAATCCTTGGGTGACTTCCTGGGTTCTCTAGACCTCCCTGCCACAGCCAACCTGACCTTGCTTTCCCGAGTAGCACCCTGAGGACAGAATTCTCTCACTTTTTCTCCAGTGAAATCTTAACAATTCTTTGATCTCTATTCCATCTAGCACCAACTAATAATCACCTGAAAAGCAGCTAAGGTAATCTATATGAGTTATTAATAGTTAATAATAATTTAATAGTTTTTTCTTAATGAAATAAATGAATTTAAAGATCAAATAAAAATTTATTTCATCCAAGATCTAGCAATTGCACCCCAATAAGTATGAGTATGGATATATTTCTGTTTGTAGGATGATGACATAGCTGGGTCAAGTGGAATTTCTATTTTTAATTTATGGAGGAATCTTCACACTGATTTCCACAGTGGTTATACTAGTTCACATTTCCACCAACAATGCAGAATGGTTCCTCTTTCTCCATATCCTCACCAGGGTTTGTTATTATTTCATTTTTGATTATAGTCATTCTTTCGGGGATAAGAAGGTATCTCAATTTAGTTTTAATTTGAATTTCTCATATGTCTGCCAACAGATGAATATATGAAGAACACTTGGTATGCATACACAATGGAGAACTAAGTCTTCCATAAAGAAAGATATACTTGAGGCACTGGTAGGCAAATAGATGTGACTGAAGAACATAAAGTTAAGTGAAATAAGTCAGACACAAAAACTTAAATGTCACATGGTTTCTCTTATGTAAAAATTATATATATATGTATATAGTATATGTAATATATATATATCTATATAGATATAGGTATCTCAAAATATAAGATAGGAAGTAGGGGAAAGTTCAAATAATCTCCTTAATGATCTATTTTGTTGTTTTAAAAATATTTTAATATATATGCTAATTTATTTCATTTTGTTGGAGAGAAAGTTTTGTGCTATTATTCATTTGTTTGTAAGAGAATCTTTTTTTGTCTATGACTTGAACTCTGAGTAACAGTTTGGTCATTTTTTAAAGATCATGATATGCAATGTATTAACTATTATTATTCTCTATTTTGTTATGAAATTTTGTTTTATTTTTTCATGGAAATAAGAAGAGTGTTTTTTATGTTTTATTTTAAAAATCTATTTGTAATGTACCAAAGAAAAATCTACTGTGGCCTTTTAGGGGTATGGAAAATTCCATCATAGACGAGATGAGTCCAATCAGAGGCACGATAAGATAGTCTATTGTACTGTTTTGGTCACAGGAAGAGAAATTACCATGCATATATGGAGAACAGGCTTTGGGGAACACAAAGATAACATAGTATGTTATAAAATGAATAAAACCAAAGTTGGAATACTAAAGTTCAAGATCAACAAACATAGGAGCCAAGTGTTTTAGCATCATACAGCTTTTTCAGCTGAAAAAGGAGGCCATTGCATTAGAGTATCTCTACAATTCCTTCCATTTCTGATATAACACATGTTTCTCTGCCTGAAGGTCAGTCACCTCTGCTGGCTTATCTACTTAGGTAAGAATTGGTGATCCTCATTAAAGATGGCTGTCATTTCACAGGGAACCAATCTTATTATTCCAACCTAACCAACCTAATAAAAGTTATTCATAGCCACAGGTAAGTTTTTAGCTCTCTCTTATGATCTGTATATACTATTTTTTGAACTAGTTCTTATAGCTATACAGATATTTAATTAGAAATTTAGAAAGTTTTTATTCATTCATTTAATTTAACAAATTCTTAATGAACATTTTCCATATATGAAAAACAGGGCACTATTTCTGAATCCTAAGAAGAACATTTAATTCTGTTATTCTTGTTTCTTTTTCCTTCACTTCTATGCATAAGCATATATACTTCTACAGTTACAATAGTATAGAAAAAAAATTGGAAGAATTAGACTTATCAGAGACCAATCCAAATTACTGTTTGTCTTCGAAAGAAAATAATAACAATTTGTTTTGGCAAAGTTCATTCATTTAACTATGCACTCTGATAATATAAAGAGAATTTCTCAACGTGTGTTATGAGGCTATTAATTTGCATTGCAGGAAACATTTTAAAGGGAGAGAAGATAATAAAAGTAGAGTATTCATTCACTTCTGTAGGAATCTTGATAATGTTCTAGGATAAAATCTGTGAATCATGTTATTAGCCCTTGGGAAAGTGAGATCACAGAGTTTTTCTGTTTAATTTTTTTGGGGAGAAGGACTACTATGTTATTTCTTGAATTAAGAAAAGAACTGTTGTTTGTTGAGACTATATTAAATGCCAGGCACTTCAAATATACATCATTATAACAATCTGCACTATAGATATTATTCTCATTTTACAGATGTGAAAACTGAGACCCAAGGAGGTGAAATAACTTGTCAAAGATCATTCAAATAGTATGCAGAGTTGGGTTTTAAACTCTAAGTCTTTCAGTTTATACTTTATAGCTCCATAATCATTTCTTGGTTCTGTCAATCTAACTTTATTTTAAAAATAAGTATTCTTGTTTAAATACTTTAAAACAAAGGAAACAAAGTATGTTTTATATTCTTTCTTTACATTCATTCATTGCATTATATATAGCACAATGACAATAGGAGATTATCAAGATTTTTCTAAGTAGATCTGTTGTCTGTTCCTATTTATTTGCAATAGGCTGAATAATTAAATTTGGGGATCTCAATTAAAGCAAAAGAATGAGCTATTTGCTATCTAAGTATTTGTTATAAATTGATCAGACATGGATAAGGTATATTACTACAACTATATTTGTGAGGCATGATTTATGTAGTTCTTCTGCATATTATTTTGCGCTGTTTTTCATTTTCTAGCACTTTGGGTTTTTGTTTTATTTTTATGAATTTAGTCACAGTTGGTTGTGTTTTGAACTTTGTAAAAATGTAATACTAAGGAAATTTTAAAAAGAAAAAGAAAATATTTTCAAAATGATGTAAAAATCAAATCTAGCCCTCACTAATTTAATTTGTAGGAAATGGAGAACAAAGTATTGCAAGCAGAATGCTTTTAAATACATCCTAATTACTTCAATGTGCAAATGCATTGACTAAATTGAAGCATGTATTTAACACTCTGTACTTCAACTGTGCTTATTCATCTAAGTTCTCTAGATAGCAATTCAATAAAAAAAAAGAGATAGCTTTCACTATAGCCAGTCATTCCACAGTTATGAGGGGAAACTATTGTTTTAAAGTTCAAGTTTTTCCTATAGTCACTTTTGGACTAAGGCAAATCATTAGCCCAAATAATCCAAAATAACTGACAGTTTGCTATAGCTACTCAAGTTTTCTCAATTGATCCTGCTTTCTCTATTCTTTCCTTCTGTCTTCAGTGGAATGAAGTAAGTGGGTGGAGATAGCTATGTTTCCCATAGTAAAGCCACTGAGCATTGAAAAGGGTGAATCTTGCAGAATAATGCAAGGGGCTGGAGGTGATCAGATCAAGGCTGGGATGGAGTCATGATGCCAGGGCTACACAGAGCTTGGTCTAGGATGAGTCACATCCAAACAACTTGAGGAACATGTTAAAAATACATATTTTAAGGTCTTACCTCAGAGCAAACCAATTCTTGAGGTAGAACTCAGAACTTTAAACAAGTTGTCCAAGTAATTTTTATGCTCCTAAAGACTGAAAAGCACTACTTATGCCCTTCAATTCTCTGAGGTCGAGTCAGGTAAGTGCCCTAGTGGTGGTATACCACCTGCTGTATCTCAGTCATCCAGATGCAGGTGTGAGTTTAGACACCTGTCCTGCAAGGCAGTAACTCTAGCTGTAATGCCAAGCAACATGCTGTTTGATAAGCAGTAATTTATCCAATCCCCATGACAAGGACTATTCCCATCTCTCAGATGTGAAAATTGAAATTCAGAGAGATTTAGTGACTTATTGTTGATGCCACACTAATTACCAAAAGAACTCTTAAGAACTATACCACTTTAACTCTCAACCTTGAAGAAAAATAGGTTTTTGAAAGCTATTTACTCTCAAAGATGTTCATAACTCCATATCATCATTCTAAAGACATATGTCTAAATGCTAATAAAATGTGTTATCATACAGAGTGTGAGCACTTATATATGTTACCTTTTCTTTATATTTTATATACTAAAATAATCCTAATAAAACTGTTAATCCGGTCAGTCCACTCAATGATCATGCAATTTGACAGAATCTGAGATAATAAAGACACATGGTCTCTGTGTTCTGAAAAAAGTTCAGAAAAACTTTCTGAAAAGGAGATGAGCTTGTACAGTCAAATTATTTGTACAGTCAGGGGGAGGCCTGGATAAAGTGTGGTCATTCTGGCACAAGGGTAAGAGGGTGAGGTCTGGAAACTTTTAGTTTCTTCAGCACTTTGCCATTAGCTAAGGTAAGGAATTTAGATTTTTTCTTTTTGAACTTAGATTTTAAAGAAGATTATGTTTCATACAGTTTTGTTAGAAAAGGACCAGAATAAGTACTTGGGTATTTTGAACCAGACTTTATCTGGTTCATGCTTCCCAACTGGGTTTCTTATTTGGCCAAATTTTTGGATAGAACCCAGTAAACTGTTATTTTTATTCATTTTTACATAGAGTAGATGACTGAGATCTATTCTTGAAAAGGGTACCTAATAAATTTATCAGTAGTATTTTTCCACCCAATAAAAATGACTTTGCAGTGACATCCTGAATGTGTCCTTTACTTCATTCTCATCTGTTTCAATTACTCAAAATGCCATTATTAGAGTAACAATTTTTATAATAACAGAAATTTAGAAGTTAAAGATAATTAGCAACATACAGAATGTTCTCGACAGAAGTGATTTCATATGCATGTAAATGTGGTTTCAGTATATTAGTAGCAGATATGACTGAAAAAATGGAAGTTCTGAAAATGAGGTTTTGGAATGTTGAAGTGCCTGCTGATTACCTAAGGTAAAGATACAAGGATCCCAAAAAAGAAACACAGAAACTCTAGAAACAACAGAAGGAAACAAAATGATATGGTTCTGGGAGTAACACATGTATTCATTTCTTATGCATGAGTAACACATGAGTAATACATGAGTAACACATGTATTCATTTCTTATGCTGTGCCTATTTTGCTGCACACTTACTGGAACTGAGATTTATTATTTTTTATAAATTGTGTTGAGTGGTAGTGAGATAAACTTTTTCATGTTTATTTCATGTATATTTGTATTTCTTTTCATGATTTAAAAATTACTTTTAGCTATTATTTTTGAATATATATCCAATATCTTCAAATCTTTTGATTATATTTCATCTCTGTATCTGTATGGTTTGCAATTTTCTTATCTTACCCTAATCCATAGCACCTTCTGTTAATCATACTTCTGTTATGATTCATTCTGCACAATGATGCCCAATAATGCTTTTGAAAATGCTTTTGTCATGTCAGTTCAGATTAAGAATCTATAGCTATTCTTTTATTTATTTATCCAATAAATTCAACTATCTTGTTTAGGGGAAAATTCATCCCACTCTTGGATATTTTCTCATGATTCCTGTTGAAGAGCTTAGTTACTGTTATGCAGGACATACATAGAGTTAGTTTTTTATGTGCGTGTTTCTGATTATGGGTAGACACCAAGCAGAGTATGAGAACACAAAAATGGAAAGAACTTTTTCAAGCATCAACTCCGACTCTAAATTACAAAAGACAAACTGGCACAAAGAGTTCAATGATATACTCATGGTCATAGAGCCAGTCAAATGACAGAACTAGGACTAGAAACTAAATTTACTGATTCTCAGTTCAACAGCTTTTAAATAGAGAATAATAAAAATCATTTTATAATTTAAAGAGTAGAAACAGCTAGGAAGACAGTTTAATTTCAATCTGTTGTTATATATAAAAGATTGTTAAAATTATGCCACGTAGAAGGCTTGAGTATTCTTATAACAGAAATAATATATACTCCTTATAAATCAATCAAATGTGTCATTAAAATTTCCATGAAATTTGCACATCAAGAAATGACTTAGTTTATACTTTTTTCTTTTGATCTTTGCTATTCTATATTATTTTATTTAATCTGCTTTTCTACAATTGAAGCACAGTATTTTTATTATAGCAGGTTTTAGATCATCATAACATTTCTTGGTAATATCAGTGAAAAAATCCATATTCTCAATAATTCATATAAAGAATTTCCTTTGACTATAGTTGGTGATTTTGAAAAATGTACCAAAAATGAAACAATAGGAATTACTTTAAGAATCCCTCTCCCTTAGAGAAAAAAAGAACAGAAGGAAAGAAAGTACATACACACAGACACACACACACACAATAGCTAAGATAATTGTATTATTGATCCTATTAGTTCAGGGAAAGAAATTGTGATTGCTTACATCGTTTGATCTATTTTGCATGCCTGTATCTTGTAATCTGAGCAACTGTTTTGAAGATAACAATATGCAACATAGTGACTATTGTTAATTTCCTATCAGCTTGTTTTGAAATCCTACATTGTCTCTCTTGTTTTGTTTTTATTGTTGTTTTAATGTCTTTAGAATAAAAATTCCTCCCCTTAAACAATAAACAATATGAAATATTGAAGTACACGGGTTTAGAGACATTTAATATGACATAATGATTGCCAATTGATCACTATTTTATATCCAAGAATTTCATAGTATTTGCAGAATGAAAACAGTAGTTACTTATCTGAGACTTATGAAATATACTCATGAATTGTGTGGATTGGGGTAGGGCAGAAGGAGTAAATATAGAAATAGGAATGAATGGAACTAAATTGAATGGAAGGTCATTGATTGCAAAGGGTTGCTTTACAAAGCATGTATCTGCCTAACAAAAGAATCCACAGGAAGAGTTATTTATTATGTTATATAGTGGTTCAGTAGCTTACAAATTCAAGTTTTAAACAAAATGAGAAGTTATGCAGTAGCACATAAGACTCTAGAAAGATCTCAGCTTTTTTCTTTCTCTGGGTGCATATGTGACATGAAAAACATGCTTGTTCATGTAACACTTGATAAGTATTTATTGAACACCTATTTAGTCCTAGCAGCATTCTGTTACCCAAAGTAAGTCACCTTCTTGGTGATCATTCTCTCCACTGCTGTATTAATAATATTCAATTATTAACAATGTTCAAAACCTGACATAATGCATTACAAGAAAAAAATAAGAAGCCAGGTGATGGGAGAAGATGCATGAAGAAATGGTATCTTACATTTCTTATACAGTATACAATTTCTTTAATGCTGATAAAAAAATAGAAATGTATTCATTTGGACAAATGAAGTAATAATTACCAGAAAACATTATGTGATAATACCTCCAGATTACTAGATTGACAGTGAATGAAACAAATACAATCATATATCATGAAAGAAAGATACAGCAGTAGGGGAAAGAGGAGAGCAAGCGAGCAAGCAAGCGAGGGAGAGATAAAGAGAATACCAAGGAAGCATAAAAGCACAGAAAACATAAAATAAGATTGCTAAGGTAGGAGCAGGAATTTTTTAAAAATTTTATTTAAATTAATTTACTTGTTAAAAAATAATTGAGTTTAAAAATGAAAGACTCAGTAAAGGATAGCAGTTTAAGGACACCAATTTTGGTAGTAGGGAAAATAGGATTTAAATGTTATTCCTGCCATTTACTAATTATAATCTTTTTACTAAGTGGAAATTTACTTAGCTAATTTTGTCTCAATTTCCTACTCTATAATGGGCGTAAGAATAGCTGAGAGAATTGAATATGGTAATCTATATAAAGCTCAGTGCCTATCACAATGTAACAATAAATAGTAACTAATTTATAATATGATTTGTTTTTAAATGATGTATCTACATAAAAGAGAAGTTAAAAAAATCAAAGCCTTGATGTTCAAGATATATTGTAACTTTAAAAATTCAGTATAGCATAAGAAAACCATAAGAGGCAGAACTGTATTTTAAAAAAGATGATTATTTGTGCAAAGAAAGAAAACTAGTGAATGGTGCTAAAGCCTTAGGTACACTGAAATACGAACCCGAAAGCACACAAAGAGGTTAGGGAGCCCAGTTCTTGAAGTAATGGGGTCAAAAGGCTCCAGGTGAAAGGGTGCACCTGACTCTGGCTGACTACTTCAGCAAGAAGTTGCAACATGTTTGGCTAACTGCTGCCTATTTACATAGGATGGCAATTCCTGAAAGGTAGAAAGAAAAACACACAGCTTCACGATCAAATATTCCTATGGAGATAAAGCAAAAAGCTGCCTCTCTATGATTTGAACCGGGACTAGGAACTCAGGGATGCAGAGACAAGCAATAGGAGAAACACTAGTTTC
>PVLA01008535.1:71983-87377 GCA_004027455.1 Hydrochoerus hydrochaeris | reverse complement strand
GCGCACGCTGGCGTGCGCGTCCCTTTTTGCGTCACGTGCTGGGGCGACGCAGGAAGGCAAGTGGGAGGGGGAAGGCGCGAGAGCGAGCGCGAGAGGGAAAAGGAGGGAGGGGGCGGGGAGGAGGGAATCTTATATCACGTGATAGGGGCGGCGCGGCCCGGGGTGTCAGTGTGGAGGAGACTGAGGTAAAGTTGGGAGCGCAGCGGCGTTGGCGGCGGCGGCGGCAGCGGCAGCGCGGCGGGGCCGGGTATTGTCCGCGGCCCCTTTAAATCCGCGATCCTCCCTTTGCCCTCCCTCCTTTCTCCCCTACCCTCGCTGTACCCCCTCCCTCGCTAGGCCCCCCGCATCGTGTGTCCTCCACTGTACACCCCCTTCTAGTGCGAATCCGGCCCCCCCCAGTCGGCGGCAAGAGGTTTTGTTTATGGTTGGGTTCGCGGCCTAGTGGGCCGCGCCAGAGCCGGGGCCTCGATTTGGGAGCGTGGCCGGGGCGGGGCCTGGGGCAGCCCGAGGGGGGGCCATGCGGCTGTAACCCGAAGGGGGAGAGCGAGAAAGCGCGCGGGCGAGCGCGGCCTGGGCCCTGCCAGAGGTAGGGCGCTCTCGGCCGTGGCTAATGCCCGCGGAGAAGAGGGCCTCCTCCCTGCCCAGCCCTTTGCGGGCCGCCAAGGATCCTGATCCGGCCTGGTTTGGGGGTGGCTGGCGGGGGGTGGCGATGGGGTGGAGCTGCCCAAACTCCCCCATGTGGCCCTCAGTTTGAGTGCGGAGGATTAATTTGTTCCGGGTGGGAGGTAGGGAGGCGATTGGCCCCGTGGGCTCTTGATGTGGCGCGGTGTGGGGGGGTGAGCCTCCCCTCCTCCACGCGTGGGCTTGCGTCCCGTCTTCGTTTCCAGCCTCTTTGTCAGCTTCTCTTACAACCCTTCTTTCTTGCCGACCTAGCTCACGGGATACATTTTTGTTGCTGTCTTTAGCTTCCTGTTGTTTATACAGTAGTTTGGGGTACCACAATTATGTTATTTGGGAAGCTGGACTTGGAGGGCCCCATGGGTTGTACTGCGCTTAAGGGACGTCACTAAATCACTGGGGTATTTGTTCACTCTTCTCGTAATGGGACAGAAATTCCATATTTCTTCAGACCCTTCACCTTGTGGACAGACTCCCTACGTGGCTTTGCAAACTGGTGTCATAAACAGCAGACTGCTCCTTTTCCACGATTCTTGAAATGTAGCCACTTCTGATCTAAGGTGTTATGGAAAGAAAAACATCACAGTAACAGGCATTTTTCTTGTTATTGTTAACGTTTTTGCCTTTGACTCACCGTGTTATTAAATGGAGAAATTTTTTTTTTTTTCTATTCCTGTCCGTCTTCTACCCTCTGTCCTGCTTTGGGGTTATCTGATGTGATTTGCTGGAAAATGATGGGTATCATTTACAACCAGTATTATTAGAGAATTAAAACATTTTGACTATGTATCAGTTGATAAAACTGCTTTGAGATCATACACTATTGTCCTTTAAGATTAGACTGTTTCCGTTGTGAATGAGAAGTATTGCTGGCATGTAAACTAGCGATGAAAGGCCTAAAAATGTACTGTTGTGTTTTTTATTTTTAACGCCCCTCCTTGCTAAATGTGTCCTAACTGGAAAGTACCCTTAATAGATTCAAGGTGGTGGGGAAAGAGACACTGAGGTCATATTCAACAAAGCTTCTAGAGTAATAGTTGCTCTGTTAGATGTAACAGGCCTTACCTATCCCAGTCCAGCTTCAGAGTTTATGAATTGTGTCTCAAATTAGATTGTAAGCTCCCTGAGGGCAGCAACCGAGCCATAATGCTTTTGTATTTTCTGAAGTATTGGACACATAGTAGATACTCAATAAATATTTGTTGTATATCTTTTTTGGTAAAATTTCTCTGGCTATTTTTTTAAGTAGCTGGTTTTCAAAATATAATCAAGGACACTCCTGTTGAATCTTGTATATGTTCTTGCACTGTTTCCTTGGTCTCCAATACTTCTAATCCTCCTTCCCTTAAATATTTTAATTTTATAAGAAAGTAACAAGACTCTCCTCCCCCACTGTGATAACTGAAATTTTATCCCTGTTTGTTACTAAAAAGCTACTAATTCTTTGCCTTTGAGTGACCCATCCCCAATCACTTAGTTTTGACCTGTTGCTCAGTGTTACAACGTAGGTGGTAAAATTCTCTTAGTCATGCCTTTGAAATCACTTGTAAGAGGGTATTGGGAGTTAATAACAAAAATGATCAGGATTTTTTCTTTGTCTTTGAGAATAATAGTCTCATAAAATATGTGCAGTGGGCTGTCATCTAGTTCTGTAGAGCTTGTTTGCAAAATAACTAATTCTTGTAAATTGACTTTACAAATGGTGTGAAAACCAGCCAGTATTTGTGAAGTTACAGGATTGGGTTGGAAATGATTACTATGTATTAAAAATGTTATCTTTTGAGTCAGTTTTAAAACATCATAGTTTTCCTCTAGTCTTGATGTTTTTTTGTTGTTGTTGTTTTTATTTTTTTTCAGCATGCTCTTGATTTGGATGCAGGGGCTCACGGTTAAACAATATAGGGTGCCCCCCCCCCCGTCTTTTTGAGACAAGGTTTCACTGTGCAGTTCAGGCTGGCATTGAACTCACTTTGTAACCCAGGCAGGCCTCCATCTTGCAGCAGTCCTTATGCCTCAGCCTCCTGAGTGTTGAGATTACAGATTTGCGCTACCACACCTGTCCTGTTTGTTTTTTGAGACAGGGTCTCTCTATGTAATGCAGGCTAGTCTTGAACTCACTTATGTAGTGTAGACTGACCTTGATGAGAATTCTGCCTCGTGCATCCCAAGTGCCAGGATTACAGGTGCACACAGCCACACCTGGCCTATAGTACTTGGTTTTTTGTAAAATGTTAAAACTTGACTATAATGGCAGCCTGGGAAAATGGACTACTGTGTAGCAAGTAATTTTACAGTAGCTTGGACTATTCATAGGCATTTGCTGGTACATGTATGTAGTGGGAGAAGTAATGGTTAAAAATTAGCAAAAGCTGCTTTAAAGTCTTTCTTGGTGATAGGGAATGTTGAATTGTTAGTGACCATATCAAAAAAAACAAAGACCAGTGCAACCTATTGACACATCTTGGTGCAGAATTTATCCACAGGGAAGTCAGCTTGCTCTAACATTAAAGAAACAGTTGAAATTCATTTTCCTAATAGTTAATTCTTGTATATATTTTTCAAAGCCTTCCAACCTCAAAATCCAGCTTGATCTTTTGGGTAACCTAGAAGTATCCTCTTTAACCTTGTATTAATGAAAAAAATTAAACACGGAGCACAAAAGTATGAATTTATTCCCTTTGGAAAGAAAACAATGCAAAATAGTGTCTTGTTGTTTTGGAGACAGGGTATCTCTGCACTTCAAGCTGGCCTTAAATTCACTGTGTAACCCAGGTTGGCCTCCAACCTGTGGCAATCCTGTTGTCTTGGCCTCCCAAGTACAAGGATTACAAGTTTGCACCACCATACCAGGCAATAACTTGTTATTTTGAGCAGTCTGTCATATGAATGATTTCTTTGTTTACTAAATGCAGCAGCTGAGATTGTATTATCAAATAGTATGAATGAAGGGACCTTGAATTCAGTTGGATCCTTTGCTCAATAGAAATCTTAAAAAATACATTTCTAGAAAGCCCTGTGTGTTGTCTCTTCAAAGACTCAACGTCATTTTAGATGGCATTAATGTCTCAGATTTAAAATGATTTCCCTAGAAACCCTTCCAAATAAGATTTTGTGATAGATGCGTTTGGTTTGGTACAAAGTTGGGATTTCCTGTATATTAAGGTGAGTGGTGGAGATCATTGCACTTCTGGTTATTTGAAAGTGTGGATAAGACTAACAGGAGTAAAAGCATTGTGCTGGAATTACCATTAGAGAGTTGAGATTCTGTATAGTCGGTTTTGTTACATGCGCTGTGAAAGGCTATAGTTTAAGAAAACCTGTAGCATGCTGAGAGGAAACTTGAGGGAGAAAAGAGGTTAGACTTGAACTTGCCTTTTGTAAGTGGTGGAGGTCATATGCAATTTATGGAAACTAGTTGTAAGGCACATAAAGCTATTTTCTTAGGTAGATTGAATCTTTGTTTTTCTGTGGTGCTGGGGATCAAAATCTTGCTATGTAAGCATTTTACTACTGAGCATATTCCTAGCCTTTATCTTAAATTATTTCTTTGGAATATAGATTAATCCACTTCCTGAAAGACTTGTTTCCAGGCTTTATCTTTCCTTTTGTCAAAGAGACTTCAGATACTTTGAGCTATACAGAAGGCTTTGGTTATTAACATTGTTTTGCTTACTGTCACGATAACTAAGTATTATAAAAGCTGCTTAAAGGGGTCTAGTAACCAGACTACATGTCCTTGACTTTTTACAAAAGGCCATCACTTACACATGCTTCATACATTTTTATTTTTTACCATGCTGGGGATCCAGTCCAGGGCTTTTTACATTCAAAGAATGAGTATTGCCACTGAGCTGTATACCAGTGCTGTGCATTTCTTGTACAAAAATGGATTAACAGCCATAATTTCTTAAGGAATTTATCAAAAGACATGTCTTAGAATAGGTGAATCTTCTTGGTTTGTTCCTTTGAAGAAATCAAGTGTGCGTGAATGTGCAGATGAAAGAAAAGTTAAAAACATTTCACTCACATTTAACACCTAAACTTTTTTTCTTTTAAATTTTCAGTATTCTACCTTGTAAATACTGTTATTTGTATATACTGTAAATGATGACATCGGTGGGCACTAACCGAGCCCGGGCAAACTGGGAACAACCTCAAAACCAAAACCAGACACAGCACAAGCAGCGACCACAGGTAAAGAATTCAAAGGGTATGGTTCTATGGGTAGTTTTATTGGTTTATAGTGATCTCCATGCAGTATAGCATCATACTATGCTTTGGATTATTGATTAGGTTCCTTATTCTTATTAATAGTTTGTGGCTCTTCACTTCTGGATAAATGTCCATAAGTGTCACGCTGTAATACAGCGTGCCTTTTTTCTTAAGATTATATTATGAGATTTAGTGCTTCATTGCACATCCTGTGCTTTGAGTCTCTGCTAAAACATCTTCCATCATCTGGGCTGTTACTTCTTTGTGTGTGTGTGTGTGTGTGTGTGTGTGTGTGTGTGTGTATTATGTGTGTCTTTTTGAGACAGGGTCTTGCTCTGCAGTTTAGGCTTGCCTTGAGCTCACTGTGTAGCCCAGGCTGGTCTTGAACTCGCAACAATCCTCCTACATCAGCCTCCTGAGTGCTGGGATTATAGGTGTGTACCACCACACCTGGCTTGGGCTGTTGTTTCCTAGACGTTTCTTAGTTTTTAGAGTTTTTACCATCGTATTTCTCTAGCCAGCCTTTTTTCTTGAAACCTCTTCCAAATTCTGGGGGTTTGCTTCTACTTTCCTTTCAGCTTTCACTGAGGCCTTATCTGAATTTTTCTTTCCCATGAGAAAGTAGCATCTTCATTGTGTCTTCTAAATTAACAAATGAGACAGACTGTTGCTCAGTTTTAGATCTTAAGGAATAAATTAACCTCTTGAGTATTAAGATTGATTTAGATATGATCTGTTTTCCATAATCTGTGTTGGTTAGTACCTGATGTGAGTGAATTACTTACATTTGACCATGGTCAGATATATTGAATATGTAAGACTAAGATTTTCTCCTTACCATTTTTCTTTCACCTGTATTTCTAAGTGAATTTCTAGTAGAATTTTGGTATTTAATCTCAGTTGGGGCAGTGAAATTCTTGTATTTTAATGTCTGTTAAGACAGAAGATATCTTAAGTCTATCTTGGGCTAAATTTTATGATACTTAAGAGGTTAGCGTTGGATATTGAAATAGGAGCCAGGTTTACACATGACTTTGCAAACACATTAATGTCAAGTAAGGGGCAGATGTTTCAAAGTGGTGCTGTAATTTCAAGATGAAAGTCCCTTCAGGCTATGACAATTGATGAAAAATCTCCTTGCCTTTTGTGGAATTGTAGAGTGAAATAGTTAACAGGTTTACTGTTTTTGTCATTCTACTGATTTGTGCATCGTATCTTAAAAAGGTACTTAATCCTTGGTCTTTATTGCTTTTTATTTTGCATTACTGGGGCTTGAGCCCAGGTCCATGCACATGCTAGGAAAGCACTGCATTTTTGAGCTACATCCCTAGCCTTTTTATTTTGCTTTGAGAGAGGGTTTTGCTAAGTTGCCCAGGCTGGCTTTGAACTTTCGGTCTTCCTGAGTAACTGGGATGACAACTGCATGCCACCATGCCCTGTTCTGCTTGGTCATTTGTAACAAGGAAAAAGAAATAAGGGTGGTGAGGATGGTAAGAATTGACTATTTAGATCCCCATTACTTTTTTTTTTCTATTAAACTTTTGCCTCTTGATTATGCTGTCTTGATCTTTTCTCATTTTTCAGGCCACTGCGGAACAAATTCGACTTGCACAGATGATATCGGACCATAATGATGCTGACTTTGAGGAGAAGGTGAAACAAGTAAGTATACCACTAATTTGCTGTAAGTTAGGGAAAATATATCAGTAGTAAGCATAATTATATTTCCTTTATTGAATGACTTTGGGAATATTTTCTGTGTGTATATGTGGGGGTTGTATTCTAGGTCAGACCTAGGCCTTATGTACCAAATTTAGCTAGTAACTCTTCCCTTTGCTTAATTTCCTTTACATGGATTCCAAGTTTGTTGATGATAGTTGCTGTTTTTTCTCTTTCAGTTGATTGATATCACAGGCAAGAACCAGGATGAATGTGTGATTGCTTTGCATGACTGCAATGGAGATGTCAACAGAGCAATCAATGTTCTTTTGGAAGGAAACCCAGACACGGTAGAGTGCTAACAGAGTATTTTCAAAATGGGAAGTCCTGGGTTGGGAGTCTAGGAATGTGGAAAGATACCAAGAAGAATAAATCCCTTTAAACTTTGGCGGAATATGTTGGTGCATGCTTGTAACCCCAGCACTTGGGAGGCTGATGCAAAAGAATTATGAGCTCAAAAGTTAGCCTAAACTAAAAAAAAGAATCAACAGATATTATGTATAGGTACAAATTCCTTAGTATGTCTGAAATCTATCAATAAAACTAACTAAGGAAAGAAAAAAAAATAAGCCTAAACTATGTGGCAAGACCCCAACTCAAAAATATCCCCCCCCCAAAAAAAAAACTAGCATGTCTTTTTCTTTAAGGGGAGACTACTAGGAAGTTTTCTTGGAAATTATTTGGTATAGGTTTCTAACATTTTCAGACTCTAAATTTATGTGTAATATATCCTCTTCTTGGAGATAATGGTCATAGGAGAAAGCAAGTGAATTGATTATTCTAGAATAAAGTACTTATTCTAGACTAGTGACTTTTTTTTTGGTACTGGGGATCAAACTCACAACCTTGTGCTTACCAGGCAGGCGCTTATGCTGCTGAGTTAAATCCTTGGTGACTTTGTTTTTTTCTTTAAAGACAGGATCTTACTCTGTAGTTTAGGCTGACCTTGAACTAACTAATTTGAGACCAGGATACCAGCCTGGTCTCAAATTTGCGACGATCCTCTTCCTCAGCTTCCAGAGTGCTGGGAGCTAGTGGTTGTTTCTAGGGCTGGCATTATCTGAATTAGTGGTGATACTTGGTTGCTGATCATGGAAGATTTCTGCTAACCTTTCTTACCAAATAAAGTCAGGAACTATGTATACTTCAAGATATTTCAATCAGTATCACCTTTACATCACATGATACTGTCTCATTGCTTGAACTTAACTCTCTTGAGGTAGCAAAGAAGCAGAATAATTATACATGCGACCTTGGTTCATTTGGGTTTGTTCCAGAATACTCTCAAAAACTTTTGTGGTGGGCCAGGGATTTAGCTCTGGCATAAGTGCCTGCCTGGCAAGCACAAGGTCATGAGTTTTATCCCCGGTACCCCCCCAAAAAGATTTCTCATGCTTCTCAAAAAATCTGTATTTTTGGGGGGGGATGTGGGGAATACAAGTCACATTTTGCCTCCCTTTCTAACATCTGTTTAGTGCTCTAAGTCTGACCTTTCACAATAGGAAAGAAAACAAGTGAGAGAATACAGTCTTAGGCCATAACCAACCAGTTACCAGTTAAACCAATGGAAAGTATAGTCAGCTGCTAGGAACATTGGATGGATTTAGGTGGGTGAGATCATATCAGAAAACTGACAGTGTTTAAGGAAGATCACAACTTTTCATTACAGAACCCACCTGGTTGCCAGCAGGTAATATGTACGTAGGGGAGGGGAAAAAAGTGACAGGTTCCTGGAAATTGCCAAGTTTTGAGTCAGACTTACATGAATTCTAAAAGCAGTTTTTAGTCCAGTTTCCATCTTGGTGAAGATTTAGTTATAGGGTTATTGTATTTTATAAATTGAAACTACTATGAGCCTGAAATGATATTTAACTGTAATGTGGAAAAAACTTGGATTGAAGATTGGGTAGCAAGAAACTGCTAAATTCTAGGTGGATATTGAGATAGAGTCTTTGTAGTTCAGACTGGCCTTGAACTCACTGTGTAGTAAAGACTAGTCTGAAACTTGCGGCAAAGCTCCTGCCTCAGTCTTCCAAGTACTGGGATTATAGGTAGCTGCCACTAAACCTTGGTTGAATATTTAATCTTTTGAAAAAATTACCCTATTAGGGGCTGGGGGTTTAGTTTAGTGGCACAAGAACCTGTCTGGCAAGGGTGAGGTCTTGAGTTTGATCCTAGGTACCAAATAACTAACTAACTATATTATTAGTTGAGTATGCTAGTGCATACCTGTAATCCCAGCATTCAGGAGGCTGAGGCAGGGTTGCTAAGAGTAGGAAGCCAACAACCGGAGATACACAGTGAGTTCAAGGCCAGCTTCAACAAATAGCAAAACCCTGTCTGAATAAAATATTTAAAAATTACTGTATATATGTATGTATGTATTTTGTCTTTGAGTCAGGATTTCATTATACAAGTCAGGCTGGCTTGAATTTGTGGAGTAGTCCTCCTGCCTCAGCCTCCCGAGTGGTGGGATTACAGGAATGTGCCATCATGCCTGGCCTTACTGTATTGCTTTAGTAAACTAGTATAGCTTTTTTAGAAAATGTTGATAAGATTTTTGTGTGTGTATGTGATTTTATTGTAATTTTACTTTTGGGGATGAGATGCTGGGGATTGAACCAGGGCCTTGTATGTGATCTGTCATTGAGCTGCTGCCTCAGCCATATATTTTCTTTTAAGCTTAATCTTTGTTTGTTTTATTCAGTGACATTAGCTATTATTCGTATTATGTATAACCATCACTATTTCTAGAATTTTTCATCCTAAATAAGAATTCTGTATGCATTAAATAGTAACTCCTCATTCTTTCCTCTTTTCAAACCCTAGTAACCTTTACTATTTTCTGGTTCTGCAAATTACTTTGTTTTGTTTTATTTTGTTTTGTTTTAAGACAGGCTCTCATTGTATATTCAGGCTGGGCTTGAGCTCACTGTGGGTTTTTTTTTCCTTTTTTTGAGATAGGATGTCACTATGCAGTTTGAGCTGTTCTTGAGCTCCCTTTGAGGCCCAGGCTGGTCTTGAACTTGCAGCGATCCTCTGGCTCTCGAGTGCTGGGATTACAGGCATGTGCCACCATCTCCAGCAACTAGCTTATTTTTTTGGTTTACCACAAATCTTTCCTTTTGCAATTTGGAACGGCATATATACAGAGTCTAGCAAAAGAAAAAAAAAAGGTATACCCACTTTAGGAAAAGAAAAACTTGTGCAAAGAGTTTAATACTAAATTTATTGAGGCTGAGGATAGATCTCAGAGTGGCACAGTGTCTGCCTGGCAAGCGCAATGTCCTGAGTTCGATTCCCAGTACTCATGCATTTACTGAGACAATATGAGATTAATTGGAATTACTTTTGGCCTCTACAATTACAGAAGGTGCTCAGACTGGTGGCCATTAACTTCTAGATATTTATTAGTATAGCAAACTGCTGCTTGGGTAAGCTTGGTATTAAGATTGCTGTGCATGCATTTTAATTTTTTTTCTAAGGGTCAGCAGTGTGGTGGGTTTTTTTCCTATGATATACAAAGAAGAGTTCCCCTTATGAGGATAACACCATCTGTTGAAAAAACATCACACTGTTTTTATTTTTTTCCTGAAATGTGTATAGATTTTTTTGGGCATAGATTCCATGTATATGTATGTATGCATACGTGTATGTGTGTAGTTACATTGTGCTTAAAACAATGTTTGGTCACATTGTACCATGTAAGTTTGTGAAAGTGGTGCTGTGATGTTTGCACTATCTTGAAATAGCCTCATTTTTCTTGTCACTAAAAGACGCTTGGGGAAAGTTAAATTGGATTGTGTCCATTTTTGAAGTACAAGGGAAAATACAGAGAGTAAAACCTGGATCAAAGGCTTCCTATAAATTGCTGAGTTCCTGTACTGGCCATGGTGATGCACACCTGCAGACTTGGGACTTGGGAGGCTGGGGCAGGAGGATCGTTGCAAGTTTGAGGCCAACCTGGGTTCCATAGTGAGTTCAAGAGCAGCTGAACTACATAACGAGGCCCTGTCTCAGAAAAAGGAAAATTGGGTATGTCCCATGGCCAGGACTGCAGTTGCTCTTTGGTCTTTTAAATGAAATGGCTGTGCATATGGCTATAAATGCTGTTTTCTTCCTAAATGGTTCGGTGGTTTGGTTAGTGAATGGGTCAGAAGTCCAAATGTTGCTCATTTGTCCTAAATTTATTTTTGTTTCATTAGATATGAACAATGTAAAAAGTTAGAGGTCAGTGAATTCAAAGAGGGATAACTTTTTAAGCCTGGCCAGGAAGCACACTTGATAGAGACAAATAACCAGATTCTTTGACTAATCCACTAAGTGACTGAACTGGTTGGAGAACTTTTGGAAGTAACCTCTGCAATCCATTACTTGTTTTTTTTTTTTTTTTGGTCTCTTTGAGATCTCACAATGCAGTTCAGGCAGGCCTGAACTCACTTTGTAGTCTATGCTGGTCTTGAACTTGCGGTGATCTTCCTGCCTCAGCCTCTTGAGTGCTGGGATTACAGGCATATACCACCACATCCAGCCTGCTGTCCATTTCTTGTAAGCATCTCCTCAAAAAAATATTGAGTTTTGACAGATATAATAGTTGATTTTTAAGTTTTGTCTGTTATCTTCCATTAAACAAAATTAAATAATGAAAGTGCCTTAAACATAAATATTGATGCAGAGGATGAAAGTGCACTTCTATAATCCTAGCCCTCTGGGGAGCTGAGGCAGGAAGGTACCATGTTTATGCACAGCTTGGGCCAGTTAGGACCTTGTCTCAGAAAATAAGGGCTACAAATGTAGTTCAGTGTGAAGACAGACCCTAGGTTCAATTCCTGGTACTGCAAACAAAACAACAAAACCTACAAATGTTTGTGTTGAGATGCTAAGAGAGTAAATTAGTCATCTCACCTTTTATCTCCTGATAGTTCATATTGATTAGACATGTTTTTTTCTACTGTCCTTTAGCATTCTTGGGAGATGGTTGGGAAGAAGAAAGGAGTCTCAGGACAGAAGGATGGTGGCCAGGTGGAATCCAATGAGGAAGGCAAAGAAAATCGAGACCGGGACAGAGACTATAGTCGACGACGTGGTGGACCACCAAGACGGGGGAGAGGTGCCAGCCGTGGACGAGAGTGTATGCATGGGGCTTTATCAAAACCAGCTGTGGGTCAGTAATGTGTAGATTGCAGGGTTGTGTCAGGGCCTGCTAGGCAGGACCCAGGAATCATTGTATCACCTTTTGCTTTTCTCATCATTATCTGTTATGAGATCTAAGCATCTTTTGTGTGTATCCTTTTCTGTTAACAGTCACTAGACTGGCATAAAATGAACTTCGTAGTCATTTATAGTTACTTTACATACCATTGTCTGTTATGGAGACTTCTTACTGAGTAACCCCAAGTGGCCCAGCCTAAGTGGCCCAGGCTGTCCTTCCAGCTCATAATTGTTCAGTGTTTTTGTCTCACTGACACTGTATTGGATGGCCTATGTACATTTATGTATATTCTATTGACCTTGGTCTGGCCATGTGTTTTATTTATTTGTGTTTCAGTTCGGGGTCAGGAAAATGGATTGGATGGCACCAAGAGTGGAGGGCCTTCTGGAAGAGGCACAGAAAGAGGAAGAAGAGGTCGTGGCCGAGGCAGAGGTGATCAGTTTGTGGGAGAATAGATAATTTATAGGCAGGCTGTGTTGTTTTATTTTGTTTTGATTTGTTCTGTTTTGATGGTACTGGGAATTGAACCTTAGGCCTTCACACTGAGCTTCATACCCGACTACTTTTTTTTTTCCTAGCCCATTTTTATTTTTAATATTTATTCATTGTTCTGGGTACTAAACCCAGGGCCTTTGCACTGAGCAACATCCCCAGCCATCTATCCATCTACTTATGTATTTTTTAAATTTTTGAGCCAGGTTCTTGTGAAGTCATTAAATTGCCCAGACCAAGGCTGAACTTGCTATTTGCTTGCATCAGTTTCCTAGAGTGCTGAGATTGCACTACCATGACTGGTGGGGACAAGTTACTCTTTAGTTCTCTATGTCTGCTGTATTTAAAAATCAATTAGTACGGAGTCTGATTAGTAACTAAATTGTTGAGATGTCATAGATGTACTAGAGATTGCTGAAATGGAAAATGGGGAAGAAGGTAGATGTTAACTCTCATATGTGTGTACTGTTGATATTTGCTTGAAGACCCAGAAGTTTGAGCAGCAAAGGAACAATCCGTCAGTAGTAATGATTGTCCTCCTCTATTACATTAACCGACGGACTCTATAGGACTGTGACAACATCGCATCCTCAGTTGGCAAGTTGTTTTACATAAGCAGCTAAAATATTTCTCCCTTTCTTTAGGAGGCTCTGGTAGGCGAGGTGGAAGGTTTTCTGCTCAAGGAATGGGGTAAGTTCCATTAGTCCAGGGACTTAATTTTTTTTTTTCCCCCCTAAGAATCACCATAGATAGACTTAACAAAATGTATTTTAAATGAATCCTAGAGTATTTAATCAGAAAAATATGTTGGATTAGGGCTCATTTCTCAGGGATAATCTTATGCCATGACACTTTGGACAGGCTGATAGAAAAGTAGACCACATATAGGGTTACAGAATGGACCTGATCATTTTGTATTAGGAAGCAGATTGTCAAAATTCTGATTTTTTTTTTTTTTTTAAATATTTGCTGAAGCTGCTTAGTGGTCAGAGATACTTTTAAGCTTTATTTTTTTCAGAACTTTTAACCCAGCTGATTATGCAGAGCCTGCCAATACTGATGATAACTATGGCAGTAGTAGCGGCAATACGTGGAACAATACTGGCCATTTTGAACCAGATGATGGGACAAGTGAGTGTTTGTTATTCATTTCTTGACTCTGGGAACCTAAGGAAATTATTATTTTATATTTTTGGTGCTGGAAATTGTGTATTCCAGGCAAGTATTCTACCACCGATCTATACTCCAAGTGTAGGAAATAATTTTTTTTGAAATTATAGTTACATTAAAGAAGTAGAAGAATAGCATTTGAATACAGAGATAAAGGGAGAAGTGAATCGCAATTAGATTATTGTGTATACTGGTTAACTACGATATTTTTAATAAGACATTACATGGGCTATTTCATATTACTTTTATAACTTGTTTTTTTGTTTTTGATTTTGGTGTTTTAATTTTTTTTTTTTAATTTGTTTTTTGTCTTTTTGAGTCAGGGTCTCACTATGCAATTCAGGCTGACCTTGAACTCACTTTAAAGCCCAGGCTGGCCTCGAACTTGTAGTGATCCTCTTGCCTAAAACTCCTGAGTGCTGGGATTACAGGTGTGCACCACCATACGTGGCTTGGTTTTGGGTTTTTTTTTTTTTTTGAGATGGTCTCACTATGTAGTTCAGATTGACCTTGTTCTCACTGTGTAGCCCAGGCTGACCTTGAACTCATGGTGATCCTCTTGCTTCAGCCTCCCAAGGTGCTAGAATTACAGATGTGCACTATCATGCCTGGCTTTCATTACTATTTCATTATCATTTTCCTAATGACAAAAGTGTGACTAAAAGAGAGGTTATGAATTTGTTAATATTTGCATTCAAAATTGTTTGGCCCTTAAAATTCTGTGCTCCTTCCAGTACGCCATGTGGCTGCTGTTAGCTTCAAGTACTATATTTCCTAGTGTTTTTATTATAATAGCTTTGCCTTTTGAAAGATACTCAGAATCAGTCAGTTAAGCCACTGCTTATAGAAATGAATAGGGCCCAGAATCCCAAGTCTATATTGTTGATGTGTTTTCTGGTACTGAGATAGGATTATCTTCTTTTTTCTTTCATTTTTGAAAAAAAAATCTCAGTATCCGTGTAAGAAAGAAAGCTCTAACCTGCCTAGCATGCTGTTAATAATTGTCTTCTTGGTGTGCTAGAATATTATGGAATTAGAATAAAATTGATTTTTTTGTTGTTGTTGTTCACTAACTCTGGTGCTTGCATCTAGGTAGGGTATAGATGTTTAGGGACATGTTAGGTTGTGAGATAGAGTAGGATGTATTTTGGGTAAGAGATACTTGTGCTCCTTTTAGTATAGGCAGTCTTTGGGCTGTAGAGTGCTGTGAGAGCATCTGTCTCTTGGCTTGGACAGCACATACAAGTCTGAGGGTTTTCATTTTATAAAGGGATCTGGATTAATTGGAAGGCCAAAAATAGGTTCTTTGATACCCATAGGCCCTTGCTTGGTTCGTTTTTAGAGACCAGTGATCTTTGTCTCTGGAGCTTTAGGACAGTCTAGCACAGCTTCTCGTCTGTGGCACACAGGACATTGTATCTTAGGTCCTGAGTGTTGCTTGCTGTCTGTCCATCAAGTGGCTTTCTTTTAAACTTTTGGGTTTTTTTGGTCTTTTTGAAACAGGGTTTCACTATGCAGTACAGGTTTGCCTTGAACTCACTTCGTATCCAAACCTGGCCTCAAACTCAGAGCAGTCCTCTTGTCTCAGCCTCCCAAGTGTTGAGATTACAGACACGTGCCACCATGCCCGGCTCATAAACTCTTTTAATATTTCCCATCAGTAGAAAGTAAAGTTGCAGTATTGACAGGATAGGTATCTTGTTAAATTTTTCTATCATTTGACTAAAAAATATTCTGTTTATTTTAACTTACTCTGCTTTAGAGGCACTAGAGTGCTCCCGGATTTAGCTAAGGCCCCGCTCTGTAAATGTGAGGTTGTGAGTTCCAGCCCAGAGGCAGCAAAAAAAAAAAAAAAAAAAAAAAAAAAAAAAAAAAAAAAAAAAAAAAAAAAAAAAAAAAATAAAAATATAT
>PVLA01008535.1:0-71883 GCA_004027455.1 Hydrochoerus hydrochaeris | reverse complement strand
GGGGTATTTGGCTTTTTAATCTTCGGCAGAAAAGATGATGGAAATTAAAGAATTATTTTTAGTTAGGGATAGAAAATTGAATATGGTGTCTTAGCCCTTAGCTCTAGCTGTCTTCAATGAGGATTTGGTTGGAAAATAGAGGAAGGAGTGAAGTGACTATACTTGAGTAAAAAAGGAATCAGATTTTGGAAGTCTGGAATCAGAAATCAGTGGTATGTGACTGAATGAAATTATATGTGATGCCATCTTATTAGTGTGAAAGTATTATGTATAACTTAAGGATGTGACCTACCTTCATGTGTTTTCATAATAGCTAACTTCTTTGTGTTTTCATAATAGCTAACTTCCATTCCCTTTTTAATTTGAAAATAAATTCAAAGCTACCCATAAATATCCACAGGTACAATGGGAACGGTGTATTGGGGGCAGACATTCTCATTTAAAAGCAAAATTTCACTGGATTTTTTTTTTCTTTTCTTTTTTGTTTCAGGACTTGATTTCATTGGGGTTGAGGGGTCAAATTATCCCCGAAAATTTGAGACTGCTCCTGGTATGATACATCCAGGCGCCTAACTGCCCCGGATATTTTTTTAAAGATTTTTATGAATGGAAATATCTGTGGATATGTAATTCTTCTATCTTTCTGCCTTTGCTTTCATTTCCTATGTCCACTTTTTCTTCTTAAAAATTTGTTCATTAAATGAATATTTGGCATGTAGATTGTGCTTTATGTTGAGAGACTAGAAATCCTGTTCTGTTTTTGGAGCATTTCCATCCTACTATTTCTTTCTCAACAGCTTTCTTAGCCTCAGCCATACTTTTTGTATAGGAAGGTAGGAAACAGTATCAAAATCCTTCCTTTCTGTCCCAGTCTAAGTCACCAGAATGCAGAAAGGAAATTCTTGCATAAAAAAATCTGTGTTAGGTTACCTCATAATATCTATCCCGCTTTTGTTTGTTTTTTGGTACTGTGAATTGAACTCAGGACCTTGCACTTGCCAGACAGGCTTTGTGCCACTGAGCAATATTCCTGGCCCAAATACATTTCTTTCTTTCCTTTTCCTTTTCTTTCATTTTATTGATCTAACTCAACTGTGTAGGAGCACTAATTTTTGTTTCATTTAGCCAGGGTATTATGGATGGATGTCAGTGAGGAAAAAGAATGGCATTAATAGGAAGAAGGTAGCTTGGAAATTGTCTAGAGTGAGATTGGACTGTGGTTTTGAAGGTCATTGTCATTATTTAGTGGTTTGGAATTCCCCTGGTTCAGTTTTAAGGTTTTCCTGTCATTACAATGAATGTATTTTCAAAGACATTTTATTTTTAAATGTTTAGAAGCATTTCAAATGGGTTTTGTAGGTATTAAAATACTTGTAGTGATAATGAAATATTTGAAAGCTTTTCAGTCTTATTAAAGTTTTTTTAAAATTTTTATTTATTTGGAGACAGGATCTCATTATATAGTTCAGGCTGGCCTTGAACTCTGTATAGCCCAGGCTGGTCTCTTGAATTTCAGAAGGTCTTCCTGTGTCAGCCTCTCCAGTGCTACAATTACAGGGGTATACCACCTGGCTGACTTATACTTTTATAAGAAGCTTTCTACTTTGGAGGAGAAGGGTTCAAAAGTTACTCAATGTACTGCTGTTCTAGAGAAGAAAATAAGGGCCATTCTTATCCTTTTCTAAATAAGTTATTAGTGTGTGATTTTTGGTTGTAGGGAAGAATCTGGTTCTCATGAAAATTCTCACTTAAATTTCTTAGGAGCATTTTGTCTTCCTGAAATTGTTTGTATACATGAAGCAAAAGGGACTGTGGAAAGTGGCTTGACTGCTTGTGAATTTCTTCTGTAAAACTACATTTTTGTTATGTCATGACCTTGCAGGGCAGATTTCACGTTCTGTGTGAAAAGCAGTAGTATGACAGTTACTGTTTATATTTGATTATTCAGTCTTAGCCAGTATTCCTCCATACCCTCCCCTCAAATGTCTGTGGAGCTCTCTTTGTAGTTAGCAAATTAAACCGTTTAAGAGCTATGAATTTGACTTTTGCATTTTTAAAATTCAATTCCAATTGCAGATATTTCTTAGTGTCCTCAATTTGGCTTTCAGACTAGTTCTTTATTACTGCCCTGTCACTGACAATCATGTGCCACTTATGTATCTAGTACTGCTGCCATCCCTCTTGAGACTGCCCGCAGGTTTTTTTGTCTTATACCAGATAAATAGATGTAGTGTGCATGTTTTGGTTTGAATTGGTTGCAGCTATTTCATTGAATTGACTATTAAGTCTGTTTTTAAAGAACCTTAAAGATAATGCCTAGAGCATTGAGATGGGGTGTGTGTGTGTGTGTGTGTGTGTGTGTGTGTGTGTGTGGTGCACTTATCTGTTATCTGTTTCCCCACCTCATTGTCTCTACCTCTCCTTTCCCCATCCAGTTATAACTCTGTAACAGTATAAAGTGAAAGTAGCTTTGATAATCTTAATAAAACTGTGTTGCTCTAGAGTTTACTCAGCTCTGAAGCCTAAGAACATCTTCTGATTACTATCTTCTGGTCACACTTTGGCTACCAGAAATGTTAATGCATTAGTGTTTATACAAGTTTTTTAATAATAGTTAAAATCATTTTTCTATTTTTCTTTTATTCTCAGGTGCATGGAGGGCTGCAACAGAGGAGTGGGGAACTGAAGATTGGAATGAAGATGTAGGTTTTCCAGGTTATTCCTCATTAATGCTGTCTATCACTAAGTGGTGTTTAGGGATAGAAAATGGATATGAGCCAGGCTTGGTGGCACATGCCTGCTATCCATCCCAGCACTTGGGAGGCTGAGACAGGAGGATTGTTGAGAGTTTGAGACCAGCTACAAAATGAGCTAAAGGCTAGCCTGAACTGCATAGTGAGACCCTGTCTCAAAAGGACCACAAAAGAAAAGAGAACATGGATGTGTTTCTACCCCTTGAAATACACCCTTAAGATTCTGACTCAAAACTTTTGCATCCAAAATAGTGTCCTGAACTAGAACATTTCATGTACTGTTACTTCTCTTATTGCTTGAAGCAAAACACCCAACACCCACACATACTAAGGGAGGAAGGTTTATTTAAGTCAGTTTGTAGAGGTTTTAGTCCATAATTGGTTGGTTTCAAGGCAGGATGGCATGACAGAACAAGGCATCACAGGGTATCATAATTCCAAATATTGAATTCAGTCATCCAAGTATTATAATTCTCTTTATAGTTTTCCTCACAATCCAAAAGGTTATATTTGTAACCCCATTGAGATGTCATTGGAATCCCAGCAAGTTAATTCCAATCTACCACCACCAATGCAACCCACAGTGAGAGTAAAAACACCAAGACATATTCCAAATTAAAGGCAGCCAAGGGGTCCTAAATCCAATCCCTGTGATGACTATGTGGACAAAGGCCTTGATCCTAGGCCTCTCCCAGCATTTATTATCTTGTGAAGAAGGTGGGTGGCTCAGGGATGAGTGACAGTGAGGATGGTGGGAATTACATGAGTAACTTGAGCTGGCTGGCCAGGTAGGAGAAGGGCATCTAAATTGCAGAGATAAACATATGCAGCAGGATAAGTTCACATAATCTAGTTAAAGTAGCAACTGAATTGTTTTGGGAGGCTGTTCGGTTTCTGATAGGTAAACCTCTGTGCCCTGGGGTGTCATAGCCTCTTCACTTTGAGGCTACTACTCAGTTGACGTTCCCGGAGCCATTAGCTCTAACATCCCACTGTGCTCGTTTCCTTTACACAGAGAACACTATGCTGAGGGGACAGGACTATCTTTTGGCTTTAGAGATTACATACCAGCACCTTGGCTAGCCTTATTTGCAATGCTTAAAGCAAATTGAAGGGAGAAGGAAATACCATAGCTCTCTGCATATCAGTGTAATGAAATAAGTCTCCAAATGATCCAAATAATCAGAGGTGCAGTAATTGTTTTGCATTCAAGGGGAGTCACTCTAGGCTACTGGGATCAGAGTGGTGCCAAACCAATCAGTGGAGTGTAATCCCCTCCTTTAATCCTAGTACTCTTAATCATAACATGCATGATAAATCAGTCACTCTGGATTGAGCAGCTTCTGCAAAAGCACAACGTATGACTGCATGATTTCCTGGGTGTTAGCCCAGGAAGAGATGGTGATTGGGTAGGACACCAGAACTAGAGTTAGGTAGAATTTTTTTTTTTTTTTTTTGTCTTTTTGAGACAAGGTCTCTCTCTATGCAGTTCGGACAGGCCTTGAGCTCATTTTGTAGCCCAGGCTGGCCTCATACTCGCGATGATTCTCCTGCCTCAGCCTCCCGAGTGCTGGGGTTACAGGCATGAGTCACCATGCCCGGCTAGCAGTTAGGTGGAATATTGACAGTTGCTAATAGCACATGAGTCTACCTAGAGCCATTCTGTTCCTTGGTGTAAGGTCCTGTTGTGGATTGACAGTGCATACAAAGAGTTATGATACCAAACCTTCAAGCTTGCAATTTGGTTGGCTCTAAAACCCTTTTATTTATTTGAGGCCAAACTTTGTAATTTTCATAGAGATGAATATGTATAGAAGCTACTATCTGCTAGCTTGAGTCAACTTGGAAATTGCATAAATGAATGATACAGAAGCCAACTGTGTGAATTCCCTTGAGTACTGTAGTTCCTCAATTCACAAACTTAATTCTTTCCATGACTTTGGTTGCAAACTGTATTGGACGAGAACCGAATCAAATTTCCCCATAAGGTTAACGTCGAACCTAACCATTGAATTGATTTGGTTCTCCAGTTTGGTTTGTGATGAGAATCATGTAAAGAATTAAGTTTGTGAACCAGGCTACCATGTACTTGAGTAAACTTAATTTTTTTGATTCCTTGTCACAGTTGAGCTTTTACTATGAATTATTATTATTAACATTTTAAAGTCTACTTTCCTTATATTTACATATAGTCAGGTAAGGTAACTTTTGTAATTGAGAGGAAATAACATGTCAGAAGTGTTTCAAAGCTGGGTATGGTGGTGCACACCTATAGTCCAGTCACACAGAAGGCTAAAGAAGGAGTGATCAGTGTGAGTTTGAGGCCAGTATCATGAGACTGGCTCAAAAAACCAAAACACAAAAAAGGTGTTTTGACTGTCAGTCCTTGGTTTTAAAGCTTTCAGATGTGTCAGCACCAAAAGGTGATTACTTGCTTTAATTGAGACTGCTTTGAGTCCTCCACTGGACTGCTTTATCAATATGGGAGAAATTTGCTACTGTCTAGCTTGTCTGCTTAAGCAACTTTTAAGAGTGAAATGTTTGGGAGGGATGAATTTCCTAGAGCTGAGATTTTAATCAAGAATAAAACAAAAAGTCCAAATTAATTTTTGCATAGGAGTTTACAAGGAGTTTTTTCTGAAACTGCTTACCTAATTTTGATAATAAAATCAGTATTAAGGCAAAAACATATATTGTTAAAATTTTCCCTCAAAAGACCTTAATTCACAGGAGCCATTAATGCTCTGAAGCCAAGAATTAACTTTTCTTTCTTCACCTTGTACATGATCTGCTTTTCATGGGGGGGTGGGTGTTAAAAGATACATGTGGTGAAAGTTGGGAACTGTAATGAAAAAATACAAAGGAACTCTTAACCCTCCCTCCTTTCCTCCCTCCCTCCCAGTATCAAGTATATTAACCTTCCTCTGAGTTTATTGCACATGTACAGATGTGACTCCATAATGTTTTATTGGGTTCCTTGTTTCTGTCCTTTCGTTGAATAAAACCATTGAGAATATGTTGAAGGTCAATCCATTCAAAATTTGGAAGGGTAGATTTTGGTAGGGTTTTCCCGTTTGCTTGATGTTGAATTTGCTTTATTGTGCCAAATTTCTGATTAGTTTTCCTGGCCCTTGAAGTGACTACTCCTTCTGTTTTACAGCTTTCTGAGACCAAGATCTTCACTGCCTCTAATGTATCTTCAGTGCCTCTGCCTGCGGAGAATGTGACAATCACTGCTGGTCAGAGGCAAGTGTGCAGTGACATTTAATACCTTTTCCCAAAGCGATCTGTTGAGATAGCCATCAGGATCAGTGGCATGGCCTCTACAACTTCTGGTAGTGGTGGTGGTAGTGAATGAGGACCATGTTGTTCTTCTCTAGGTGTTAGGGAGATTTATAATAGTTGCTGTTAGTGAGTGAGTGTAATGAATGAAAGTGCGTATTACAATTTTAGAAGCAGTTCTTCCCTGAAATAGGTCTTTAAGCTGGACATGGTGGCAAGCACCTGTAATTCCAGTATGTAGGGGGCTGAGGCAAGAGGAGTGTTTTTAACACTTACCACGGGTAGTGTTTTTATTTATTATTTTTTTCCTTGATACCAAGAATGTGTCATTTTTCTACATCAGTTCAGTGATTCTCTGAAACCAACTTGATATGTTCAGCATTTTGACACTAAATACTTACTTATGGGCTACGTAAGGCCAGCCTGCACTACACAGTGAGTCCCTGTCCTCCTCCAAGAAAAGAAAAAAAAAGTTCCTTTAGTTACACAAATCAGTAAGCCATGGGCTTAAGATAGTGAAGTAGGAGAGGGAAGGAAACATTAAGCTGACAGTGTGGGAATGTTTTCATTTATGTTTCAGATCTACAGAACTATTTAGTAGCTTCTTTTGCTTTATAGTACTAATCTTTATTCCCTGAACCACTGAGAACATTTAGTCCTTCATATCTATGGACTTTGCATCCATGGATTCAGCCAACTGCAAATTGAGGAAATTTTTTTTTTGCAGTACTGGGAGTTGAACTCAGTACTGAGCCATGTCCTAGCCTTTTTTATTTTGAGACAGGGTCTTGGTAAATTGTCTAGATTGGCCTCGAACTTGGGGTCTTCCTCCCTCAGCGTCCCATAGATTTAATAGGCTTGAAAAACCATGCCTAGTTGGATTGTGTGTGTGTGTGTGTGTGTGTGTGTGTGTGTGTGTGTGTGTGTGTGTGTTTGAGACAGGATCTCACTATGTAGTTGAGGCTGGCCTCAGAATCACAGTAATTCTCCAGTCTCAGCCTCATGAGCACTGGGATTACAGGCTTGCACTACCATGCCCAGCCAAACTTGGAAATATTTAAAAGAATACCCTTTGGCTGGGTGTGGTGGCACATGCCTATAACCCAAGTACTCAGGGAGGCTAAGGCAGGAGTATCATTGCAAGTTCGAGACCAGCGTGCGCTACAGAATGAGCTCAAGGGCATAGGAATGAACTGCATAGTGAGACCTTGTCTCAAAAAGACCAAAAAAAAGAAAAGAATACCCTTTATCATCCTCTAAACAACATGATATAACTGTTTACCTTGCATTTACGTTACATTTGGTACTGTAAGTAATCTAGAGATTATTTGGAATATGTAGGAAGATGCCTAGGTTATTTGCAAATACTATTTTATATAAGACCCTTGAACATCTGCATGTTTTGGTATCCTTTGGGGTCTGGTAACGTGTCTCATGGAGACTAAGGGATTCTATCCAATGAAGTTTTTACAAGTTGAATCCAGGTGTTGGGGTCTGTGGTGGGAGATAAATTTTTTAGGAAATACTTTTGATCCCCTAAAAGCCCTCCTGGTTATTTCCAGTCCTTGATTTAGTTGTTGCTCAGAATGTCCTAAAGAGTGTTGTGGTAGGTGTAAGATATTACAAGTGTACATTTATCATGGATAATGTTTTTGTTTATTTATTATTACTATTTTTTCCTTGACCCCAAGAATGTGTCATTTTTCTACATCAGTTGTGTGATTATTCTCTGAGACCAACTCGGTATGTTCAGCATTTTGACACAAAAGTACTCAAGAGTTGACACAGGCTTCATACATTGAGGGCTCAGCCTCATAAGACTGTCCTTACTTCAGAGGCGCACAGATTCACAAGTTTCCTTGACCTTTTCTCAGATTAATTTATTGAAATGACTCAGAATTCAGGGTAATGTTTTATTGTTAAAGGTACAGCTCAGAAACAACCACATGGAGAGCTGGGGATTTAGCTGAGTGGCACAAATACCTGCCTGGCAAGTGCAAGGTTGTGAGTTCAATCCTTGCAACCCCCCAAAAAAAAGAAAAAGGAAAAAAAAAAAACCATGGTAGAAATACAAGGTCAAGGGGTATGTGCGAGGGACATACCTTCCATGTCCTCCCCAGGTACCCAGAATCTCTCTGTATGTTGTTGTTCAAGGGTACTTCATAATTGCAACTTAATTACATAGGTATAATTTGTTAAATCATTGGCTGTTGGTGACTGAATTTAATAGCCAGGTCCCCTCCTTTGGACATGGATGGGAAGGTTTGGGAGGGCTTGAATATTGTAGCCCTCAAATCTGGTCCTTCTAGTGACTAGAACTACCCTAAAACTATTTAGGGGCCTCTCATAGGTCGTCACATTAGTGTGACATTAGTGTGGTTGCAGGAGCTTGTACTGAGTAGCAGAAGGCACTGTTGTTCAGGAAATTCCTTTTTGGATGGAACCCAGACCTTGTGTGTGCTAGGCACAGCCCCATATTTTGAAATTTTGTAAGTTGTAGGAAACCATTTTCAAAACCTATCTTGGAGCTGGACGTGGTGGTGCACAGCTATAATGCCAGCACTTGGAAGACTGAGGCAGAAAGATTGCTTTGAGTTTGAGGCCAGCCTGAATTGCTTGTGAAACCCTATCTCAAAAAGGCAAAAAAGACAAAACTCTACCCTGTTGTACCAGGTGTCATATGTATGATCCTAACACTCAGAAGACTGAGGCAGGAGGATCACAAAAGCTGGAGTCTAGCCTGGGTACATAGTTCATGACGAGCTTGAACTACATAGCAATCCTATCTCAAAAAAACAAAAACAAATCAAACCAAAAATCTCTTATTCTAAAACCATTTGAAGATACCAGCATTCTGGTATTTGGCTTTGTATCTTAAAAATTATAATGACAAATACTCAGTAGTAAAGTCATGAATAAATACTTGGGAATTTTATTCCAGTTACTGGGCTGTTGTTTAAAATTGACATTTGAGGCTGGATATAGTGGTATATGCCTATAATCCCAGCACTCAGGAGACTGAGGCAGGAGGGTCACCACGAGTTTTAGGCCAGCCTGGGCTACATAGTAAGTTCAAAGCCAGACTGAATTAGATAGACCCTGTCTCCAAAATAATAAAAGGATACTTGGTATTTCATTAAATTAATAACTTCATCAAAATAAGAATTCACATAGCCATTATTATTGGCCCTATCAGTGAAGGTTAGCTAGATAATGTAGAATTGTTTTGGTAGATTAGGCTTTTTAGAGCTTTGTATTTATGAGTTCATTTAGAAGAAACATCAGTAAGTGGCTTCTTTTTGATTCAGCTATGACCTGAGTCAAATATTGGGGTGTTATTACAATGTTTAGTCATTATTCATCAGGATCCCTTTCCCATCCCACTAGAATTGACCTTGCTGTTCTGCTGGGGAAGACACCATCTTCAATGGAGAATGATTCGTCTAATCTTGATCCGTCTCAGGCTCCTTCCCTGGCTCAGCCTCTGGTATTCAGTAACTCGAAGCAGAGTGCCATATCACAGCCTGCTTCGGGGAACACGTTTTCCCATCATAGTATGGTAAGTAGGAAACATGGTTTATCCTAATCAAACTTCCTACCTAACCCCATTATACTTGAAGTCATTCTTTCTGTCAAAGGATAAAATTATAGCAGCTTTGTGTGTCTTACTTGGCTTTACTTTCAGTTCTAGAGTGGCAACATTTCATAAAGTAGGTGTTGTGGTGGACCAAACAGAAGAGATTGGTTTTATAGACAGAGAAGGGTTTAAAAAAAAAAAAAAGCAGAAGCAAAACAAAGAGTATATTGGTCATTTCAAAGTTACATTTCTTACAAAATGGGAGACAGACCAACAGAAAAATAACTGATTAACATCAGTTTATCAGTTTTGTGTAGCAATTGAGGACAAGGGTAGTCAGAATTTGTAGCAGAGTGAGGTATCTTTGTCTTTTTAAGGACAAAGCTTTAGGCATTGAGTTTTAGTAAAAAGGTAACTTTACAAGACAATTCAGCTGTTTTGTTTTGCTTTGTGAGACTGTAATTCTGGCAGGGCTTAGGTTTACTGTGTAGCCCAGGCTGGCCTTGAACTCACATTAATCTTCATGCCTCAGCCCCCCAAGTGCGGGGATTACAGTGTGTGATACCACAACCAGCAGTTTTGTTTTTTTTGAAGATTGATCTTTTGACAGACTAAATTATTTTATAAAAATAAGTTAATGTTTACTAAACCCCCATTGCACTGAATAATATTTCTCGTTCCTTGTGAGGAAAAAAACCCCATTAATGTCAACTTCTCAACAAATTTTAATCCTTTTGCAATCCTAATAAAATTTTAGTGGGAGATTATAGCAATTCTTCATTTTTTTTCTTTGTTGTTGTTGTTGATGTTGTTTTTGAGACAGGATCTTGCTATGTAGTTCAGGCTGGCTTTGAACTATGTAGCCCAGGCTGATCCTGACTCCAGGTTATCCTCCTGCCTCAGTCTCCATAGTGCTGGGATTACAGATGTATACCACCATGCCTGACAATGCTTCGTTTCTTGATGGAGCAAAATTGCCTTACATATTTATTTAGATGGTACATTCATTGACTAGACTTCAGAAACCTAAGAGTCTTTCCAGATCTGCTTCTTTATTAGCTACATCTCCACTGTCTGAAAATGAGTATAAAATGTGCTTGCTCTTCCTATTGCAAGGCTTTAGGAAGATAATGTGTACCAGTGATATAAATTTTGTGATGATAGCTGCATTATAAATAACCTAGAGTACTTGTGACACATGACTTAATGATGTATAACTTTAAAAAAATTAAAAATCATTACTGTATCAAAGGAATCATTTAGACAAAGATGATAGACCAATGCTTTTTCTTTTTTTCACCTGTAGGGTTACTAGAGATATAAGAAGCAGACCATGTGAATACATATAATTTTCTTTTTCTGGCTATGGTAAATTAATTAGAAAATTGTAGAATTAGCCTCTAACTCAGAATCTGTTAATTTTTTTCTTTTTTTGAGATAGGTTCTTGCCATGTAGTGCAGGCTGGCCTTGAGTTCACTGTATAGATTAGGCTGACCTTGAACTCATTGTGATCTTCATGCATTAGCATGGGATTACAGGCATGTACCACCTCCCCCAGAGGTTCCATTTTATATAACTTTTTTTTAAACATAACATTGTTTCTAAAGTATACTGCCTGATAATGTCAAGTCTTCATTATATGCATATTGATCATTGTTATTTAATGTAGTTTTTCATTGAGAATGTTAGAGAACTAATTTCTCTTAAAATTTAATAGCTATAGTCAACATTGGAGTTTCTCTATTTTTGTACATAATACTGTGTGAATAAACCAGGCATGATGGCGCTTCCTGTAATCCCAGCTCTCTGGGAGACTGAGGCACGAGGATCATCACAAGTTGGAGCCTAGTCTGGGCAACTTAGTGACTTAGCGAGATCTTATTTCAAAATTTAACAAATAAATTAATAATAGTAATATTGTGGATGTAGCACAAAATGAAGGCCCTACGTTCACTCCCCAGTATTGTGCAAAACCAAACCAAGCATTGGTAATTTCTTGTATTTTTAATGTTTTGCATTTGGCAGAATATTTGATGTTCTTGTTTGGTTCTTCACTTTCAGTTAGACTTTTGGGGGTTGTGTTTATATAGTCTTAGGATATAAACTGGAGAAAATAAGTCTTACCTTGAGTTGGACAAACTGGTTTTGTGTAAGAGTGCACTATTTGATAATTATATGCTGGGTTAAATTTCTTTTAAAAAGCTGGATACTAAACCCAGGACCTTTCACTGAGTTATTCACATTGATTTTCATTTTGAGGCAAATCTTGCTTAGTTTCCTTGGCTGGCCTTGAACTTGTGATCTTCTTGCCATAGCCTCTCTAGTAGCTAGGGTTATTGGCATGTACATAACACTGTGCTGGGCCTTGGGGAGCTTTTTCTTTTCAGTCAGTCTAGGGCACACACATGGTTAATCTTGACTGGGATGATAGTTTTATTTGGTAATGGGAAATAGGGAGAATTTCCCAAAAACATTAAGGGTAAGTTTTGCTTGGTTGTCATATAATGATCACTCTGTAGGGTTCGGATCCATAAAGAGAACATGAGTTGTATGACTTATTGATTGTCTAGTACAGAAGTTGGGGTGGGGTGGCCTTGTAACTTGTCTTTGCCTCTATCCTAATTATTAGCAACATCCAGATTAGGCTGCAGTTAGTTTTTCGTTTTTCTGGTTTATTTTTTCATTTGTTTTTCGAGTTATAGTGGCAAAGACCTTAATGGTTAAAGCAAAATTTTATGTTATCTTCATACTTCATATTAATTTAGTAGTCAGGTATGTATTGGTTGATTTAAAATTTTCAGAGGTGGAGACCACTCTTAATTATCAGAGCTTTATTTTGGAAAAGTATAGAATGATGGTCATAGTGTAAGTTTTTAATGACTTTCATGTTTAATGGCTCTCATGCCATGCTCTCCCTTTCCCCTGCCCCCGTGGCTCTAATTTTTAAAAACTTCAAATTAAATGGTTGACAGTCCAGCACTTGGAAGGCTGAAGCAGGAGGATTGTGAATTAAAAGCCAGCTCTAGGCTACATAGTGAGTTCAAGGCAAGCCTGAGCTGCCTACTTAGTGAAACCCTGTCTAGAAAACAAAACACTAGCTTCCAAATTGATACATACTAGTGAAGGGTCATGTGATGCTCTTATTCTTTTTGAGTGCTTACTGTGTGTGCTGCACTATGTATGTATTCATTGTAAATATAGTATTTGTTTAATCCTTTTAAGACTTGCTGAATTACAGTAATATTCCTGTATTCAGGTGAGGAAATGAGCAAACAGATTTAAAGTCATTTTTCCAATGTTACATAACCTAACTCAAGGACTTAAACTCTTACTGTACTGTGTGTGTACTCAGTCTGGTCGCATTGAATGTCTCATCGTTTCCCATTCTAGCTCTAGGCTCAGGTGATCTTTCCTAAGTACCCAGGAATGGAGGTATGCCCACAGTATCTGGTTTGGTGGTCTTCTTAACTTGGTTGATACATGCTGGCTCATGATCAGAGTAAGTTTCTTGCTGAGTAGCTAAATAAAGTTACTGACTGCAGATTTCTTTGCTGATCTACAGGTGAGCATGTTAGGGAAGGGATTTGGTGATGTCGGTGAAGCTAAAGGCGGCAGTACCACAGGCTCCCAGTTCTTGGAGCAGTTCAAGACTGCTCAGGCACTGGCTCATTTGGCAGCTCAGCATTCGCAGTCTGGAAGCACCACCACCTCCTCTTGGGACATGGGCTCGACGACACAGTCCCCATCACTGGTGCAGTATGGTAAGAAGATAATAGGAAGTGATTTGAGCCTTTTATGGATTGGAGAATTACTGTAAAGATTCTGGCAGGGGGAGTGGAAAGTGTGTCTTGAAGTGAAGGGTAGCTTTCTCAGATTTCTCCTAGCTGAGAATAGGCTGAGTTCAGGAAGTTTGGGAAAAATAGAAATTTGGGGCTTGTACGTTGGTATCTCAGTTCATGAACTTAATTCTTGCCACAATTCTGGTTGAAAAATTTGTTCCACCAGAATTTTGGCAAGAATTAAGGTTGTGGACTGAAGTACTACTGTCTATTTGTCAAATTTATATATTTATTTATTACTATTTTTTAATTGTTTTTTGAGATAGGGTCTTGCTCTGTAGTTCAGTCTGGCCTTGAACTCACTATGTACCCCAGGCTGGCCTCAAACTTGTGCAGTTTTCCTGCATCAGCCTTCCAAGTGCTGAGATTACAGGTGTGCACCACTATATCTGGCTGTGTTGTCAAATTTAGCCATGCACCATAGTTGCAGGATTTTTTTGGTCTGGGAATTCTCCTTGGATTTTCAGTGCTTGGAAGTAATACACTGCCTTTAAATTCATGAGTTTAAACATATGTGTATATATATGTTAACAGTTAAGATGGTTATAAAAAAACTTCATGGCTTAAGCCTTTTTGTGTGTGTGTGTGTTTTTTTTTGTTCTGGGGATCGAACTCGTGATCTCACACTTGCCCAGGTGCTTAAGCCACTGAGCTAAATCTCCCCCCCCCCCCCCCCCCCCTCCGGCTTAGCTTTTTTTTTTTTTGGTCTTTTTTGAGACAGGATCTCATTATGCAGTTCCGGATGACCTTGGGCTCACTTTGTAGCCCAGGCTGGTCTCGAACTTGCAGCAATCCACCTGCCCTCAGCCTCCCGAGTGTTGGGATTACAGGCGTGAGCCACCACGCCCGGCTGGGTTTAGCCATTTTAAGACCTTATCCTTTTAGGGGAATTCATAGATTACTCTCTTACATGGGAAAGGCAATGGCATTGATTCGATTAGGTTGCACTTAGGACCAGATGGGATCAAATGATTGCCACACATGGAAATAAAATCAGTTCTAAAAGAGGACCTATTTATATAATAAGACTGTGATTCTTGAAGGCCTTACTCACTAAGTGTAGGACAGTAGCATCTCTTTAGAAGTCATCAGCACCTTTGGCCTCATATGTGATGGACTTCCTTGTACAGATTTGAAGAACCCAAATGATTCAGTGCACAGCCCCTTTACAAAGCGTCAGGCTTTCACCCCGTCTTCAACCATGATGGAGGTGTTTCTTCAGGAGAAGCCTCCTGCAGTGGCTACCTCCACAGCTGCACCTCCGCCCCCTTCTTCACCTCTGCCAAGCAAATCCACCTCAGCTCCACAGATGTCTCCTGGGTCTTCAGACAACCAGTCCTCCAGCCCTCAGCCGGCTCAGCAGAAACTGAAACAGCAAAAGAAAAAAACCTCTTTGACTTCTAAGGTACTTGACTCTTTAGGTAATACTGTCTTAAGGCAGGGAGGTATGGAATTTGGGAATTGGGATTTTAAGGGTAAACTTGTTAATTTGAGGTTGAAGGGATTTTTTTTTTATTCTTTTTTTTTTTTTTGAATTTTTTTTATTCTAAGGTCTATTTTTGATTATTATTCTAAAGGCATGTTAAACCATTGCATTCTCTTTTCCTTCACCTTTCTGTATAGATTCCTGTTCTGGCTGTGGAGATGCCTGGCTCAGCAGATATCTCAGGGCTAAATCTCCAGTTTGGGGCATTGCAGTTTGGGTCAGAACCTGTTCTTTCTGATTATGAGTCCACCCCCACCACGAGCGCCTCTTCAAGCCAGGCTCCAAATAGCCTGTATACCAGCACGGCCAGGTAAGGCAAACATGAACCACAAGAGCTCTTTTAATGTGTTTCATTCTCTTGCTGATTTCTAGAGCTCTGAATGAGAGAAAAGTGGTCAATCCTAGCATTTTTGTTGAATGCTTTGAAATACTACTGCATGGGGATTTAGCTCAGTGGCTTAAGTGCCTGCCTGGCAACTGCGAGGTCGTGAGTTTGATCCCCAGTACCCAAAAAAATAAAAATAAAATACTGTTACGACTGTTATCCCTAACTTTAAACAGAAATGTGCTACTTGGATACTTCTAGAACATTAAAGCTCAGTTTTGAAACATGCATACACTTCAAACAGAAAATAAATTGACATCTGCCACAGCCGAAAGTGCTTTCAACATTTTTGGTCCTTTGGTGTGGGACTATGTATATTAATGTTTCATGGAGTTGGACATGGTAATTTTGTTTGTTTGTTTGTTTAAATAGATATTTATAGAGTTTTATTTTGGACATGGTAATTTTGATTGCAAGCATTCTTGTGTATAATCCCATCACACTGGAAGCCTGTAGCAGGAGGGTGACATTTAAAGTCATAGCGGGCAACTTAGTGAGATTTTGCCTTAAAATTAAAAAAAAAAAAAATGATAATAATGCTAGAGGTCTACTTCAGTGGTAAAGAAACTCTCGGATTGGTTCCCATTACCATTAAATAATAAAATGATTTGTTGGTTTGTATTTATTTATGTAGAGACCATCTCACTGTGTAGTTCAAGCTGACCTTGAACTCACTCACAGTGTAGCTGAGGCTGGCCTAAACTCATTCTAAGTTCTTGGATTACAGGTGTGTACCACCATGCCCAATTTTAAAAGTTTTTTTTGGTATGGGACTCAAACTCAGGACCTCACACTTGCCACTGTGCTGCTGAACTATATCCCTGGCCCTGAAAGAACTTTCAAAAGGAAATGAATCTTTTTTACCTCATCTGTTAATGATCAAGGAAGTCATAAAATCATGTAGGAATTTCAGGGTTAATAGGCTATTTTTTCCTCAGTCCTTGGGAATTTGAAGATCTTAATGTTTGGCCCTAGTCTAGATCTGTTGAGTCATTACTACCACTAATATATATGAGTATTTTTAAGTCTTCCTCTCAGGATACCAGCAATCTTTAATAACATTGTTAAGGAATCCTAGAGCTCAGAATTCCTTGAAATGAGTGAGCAAAAGATGGTTTCTCCTGCCATAAGGTCTAAAATGGCAGTATACTGAAGTATCGTCTTTCTGCTGCTTTTTGTTGTTTAAAAATACTGGTTTTGCAGTGGTGGAGATTAAACCCAGGACCTTGCTGCTGAATTATATCCATGGCCCTTTTAATTTATTGTTTTAAGACAAGGTCTTGCTAAGTTGCTGTGATTTAAAGTTGTGGTCTTGCCTCTGCCTACCAGAATGATAGGAAAATAATGATGTACTGCTGTACCTAGTGTTACTTTTTATAACAACAGAAATAAAGGGGAAGAAGGGAATTTTGATTTTTAGAGGTTAAGGTTTTTTAAATTCTGTTCTTAATTTCGATCTTTAGTACTTAGAAGAAAATCATGACAATTTCTTTTGTTGATGGAAAGTTTCTCTTGTTGCTAGAAAGTTTCTTTCTGATTGAAATCTATTTATTCCATTAATATATATGTACCATTTCTTCAGATTCAGTGGTCTGCTCTGTTTTTTTTTTCTCTGAGATTTTTCTTCCTTTCTTTTCCCACAGTGAATCTTCATCTACAATTTCATCTAACCAGAGTCAAGAGTCTGGTTATCAGAGCGGCCCAATTCAGTCGACAACCTATACCTCCCAAAACAATGCTCAGGGCCCTCTATATGAACAGAGATCAACACAGACTCGGCGGTACCCCAGCTCCATCTCTTCATCACCCCAAAAAGACCTGACTCAGGCAAAGGTAATGTCTTTGTGATCCCCTTAGGCATTGGTTAGGAAAGTAGTGGGAAAAGTCCCTTAAATGCTAGTGATTTATGTCTCGGGAAGTGGTGCTACGAAACCTTGGAAGTGCTGATTGAGAAGCTGAAAAAAAGCACTTTTCTGTGGTTGATGAAATAAAAGTTCTTTGTAGCAAGACTGGAGACTTAGGGCTAGAAAACTGCTACAGTAAGGAGTAATTGGCTTATTAGAATCAGTCTTAAGTACTTGTCTTCTCCTCATGAAAGATCTAATTATTAGACTTCGATGTGCACATCAGTAGATTTTGCCTGGTCCTGTCTTGCCTTAGTGAGAGGAGACATGAGCTGTCTGTCAGATGCAGCCAATAAGAGGAGTGGGCTGGCTAAGTCATAGTTCCACCTCCTTTCCACAGTAGTCATTGAGTTTGGACTTTGCACCTTTCCTGTGTTGTCCTGTCTTGAGGGGTTGCCTTCAGATAGTTGCACAGGTTTGGTATATGATTTTGTTGTTTTTAATTTTCTTTGTCTCATTGTGTTATGCCTTTGGTTAACTAGTAATCTCCTAAAGGTTTCCAAAATTAAGCTGAGTCAGTGTTAACTTCTCATATTCACATGAGTTTGTTCTTGTCCCTGTTTCTTGTATCAGAATGGCTTCAGTTCTGTGCAAGCCACGCAGTTACAGACCACACAATCTGTTGAAGGTGAGTGTTCTCCAGACTTTATCTTCTCAGTTGTAATGTCTTTTTTTCAATATTTTTGCATTTCTTAAAGTGAAAAGCGCTCTGGCACAATGATAAAATGTAGTTAGTTACAGTCTTAGCTTGTTTCTATCTTGCTGTTAATCTCAAACCATCTTAAGTTTCAGGTATTCTTTCTTAAAATGGTGATAGTTTTAATGGGTCCCTTCACTGGAAAAATACGGTTATAGTCAGGTGTGATGGTGCTTGCTTGTAATCCCAGCACTTGGAAGGCTGGGCAGGAGGATCACTGTGAGCACAAGACCAGCATGAACTACATAGCGAGACCATGTCTCAAACAAAATACATGCCTTAAATTAAAAAAAAAAAAAAAAAAAAATTCTGCCATTACTAAATAAGTCCTACTCTTTTGTCTTTGGGGCCGCATAGGACTGTAGTCACTTTTTACTTAGAGATACTCTCTTCTGATGAGATGATGCTTTTTGATTTTGGTGCTGCCTGCTAGACAGTGTTGTACTGTGGAGCTGTATCCCCAGCTCTCTTTTTTCTTTATTTCCAGGTGCTACAGGCTCTACAGTGAAATCTGACTCACCTTCCACATCTAGTATCCCCACTCTCAATGAAACGGTATCTGCAGCTTCCTTACTGACAACCACCAATCAACACTCATCCTCTCTGGGTGGCTTGAGCCACAGTGAAGAGATTCCAAATACCACCACCACACAACACAGCAGGTAATCTGGGTGAGGGTAGAGGTTGGGATTGATGAGTTCAGTGTTCAGTGTTTTCTGGGGGTTTTTTATTCTGTCTTCCTGGCGGAGACATTAGCCCTGCTTTTGTGGCAAGTGGATGACCTAAAAGCTGTGGGAGGTGAAGACAGAGGAGACTTACTTTCCTCTTCCAGTACCTATCCGCTCTTGCCTTAACTGCTCACTGTTCCTGGCTGTCTGTCATGTATACTACATGATATCAGACCTCTTTAGCTTTATATTCTGCTTTATGTTGTTGCTTGTGTTCTTGAATGAAGTGCCACTTCAGGTTACCACAGCACTGTTGGCAATCTTTTTTTCTTACAGCACGTTATCTACGCAGCAGAACACCCTTTCGTCATCAACATCTTCTGGGCGTACTTCAACATCCACTCTCTTGGTAAGTGTGATGCTGAGAGGAAATGTGGCTCTTAATTCTCTTAACTACCCCAAACCCTGGGATTTCCTAAGAATAAATTCTTGACAGCTTTTCATGAGGTGGTAAAATACTTCAACTGAAGTTGAAATAAAACCAGTAAAGGGATGTTGGAAAGCCAGGAGAGGCCAAAGAGTCTGGACCTTTCTCAGAAGCCTCAAAAGTGACTTTCTGACTTTTTTCCTTGAGGATAGACAGAGCTTTTTGTATATTCTGATGAATTCGGTAACAGCATACGTAACTGGTAGAGCTGTTGTTACTTGCTAATGGTATGCTGAACCTAAATCCTGAATATAATCAGGATTATATGATGTGACATTCCTAGGAAAATAGAGGCCAGATGAGAAAATTTGGTACAATCATTTCATTGTTGCGGTTTATAGATTGTGTTTGTAGAATGTGTTGCAGTTCTAAAGGAAGGCCATTTTAGGCAAAGGTAGTAGGTTTTTCAGGAGGCTGCGAAAAGATAGAAGCATTTTTTTAAATGAGTCTTTCTGTCTTCAAAAGTAGAAATATTTTAAAGTCAGAACCTCTTCTTTCTCCAGCTTATGAAGTAGGCTTGTACACTGAACTTGTGAAGAAAAGTGTGGGAAAGAAGATTATAACGTATTTTTTCATGTCTCATCTTCCTTATCCCCTTACTGCCGCCCAGTCAGTGTTGGTTTCTGGGATGTTTGTCCTCACATACTTTGCTATTTGAGCAGGATGATGGTGTCCAGTAAGTCTCTATTACTGTACTTAATAGATGAATCTTTTTTTTTTTTTTTTTTAAACTGGGGAGTGAATGTAGGCCTTTACATTAAGTTACATCCCCAGCACTTTTTTTAATATTTTATTTTGAGATAAAGTCTTGCCCAGGCTGGGCTCAAACTTGTGATCTTCCTGCCTCAGCCTCGTGGAGTGCTGGGATTACAGGTATGCACCACCATGCCCAGCTGCCAGATGAATCTTTAGAAGATACGGCTAGATTTTTTTCTGCTTTGGCAGAGGCAGTCTGGTAACCTGCCTTACTCCTGTTAATTGAGAAGCTGGCTTAATCATATAGTCAGTAGAGTTAGATTGTCTTTTTTTACTTTTTTGCTAATTGTTTTCTCCTCTTTTCCATTGTTCTCCTTTTTTGAAGCATACAAGTGTGGAGAGTGAAGCGAATCTCCATTCTTCCTCTAGCACTTTCTCTACCACGTCTAGCACAGTCTCTGCACCTCCCCCAGTGGTCAGTGTCTCTTCCAGTCTCAATAGTGGCAGTAGTCTGGGCCTCAGCCTAGGCAGCAACTCTACCGTCACAGCGTCAACTCGAAGTTCAGTTGCTACGACTTCAGGTAGCCTTACATAAGTGGGTGGCATTTTTCTGGGATGCAGGAGATGAGTAGTTGTGTGACAACATAAAAATGTGACTTCTGTTTTAGGAAAAGCTCCTCCCAACCTCCCTCCTGGGGTCCCGCCATTGTTGCCTAATCCGTATATTATGGCTCCAGGGCTGTTACATGCCTATCCGGTAAGTGGAACTGAAGGGCTATCTTCTCCAAAACATTAGGGTAATGTAGTAGCTCTTTACAGCTTTGGTTTAAGATGGAAATAAAATAAAATAGAGAATAAATGAGTGATTGCTACTATAAGCAAACAAGTATGTATGTATGTATGTATTTATTTATTTTTGAGGGAAGGTCTCACTGTAATTCAGTTTGGGCTTGAACTCATCTGTAGTCCAGGCTGGCCTTGAATTCACAGTGATCCTCTTTCCTCAGCCTCCTGCCTCACCCTCCCAAATGCTAGGATTATAGATGTGTGCCACCACAGATTTTACTTTTTTGGTATCAGAAATCGAACTCAAGGGCTGAGGATTTAGCTCAGCGGCACAAGTGCCCACCTAGCAGGCATGAAGTCATGAGTTTGATCCCCAGTCCCCAAAAAAAAAAAAAAAAAAAAAAAAAAAAATTGAACTCAGGACCTCATGCTTGTCAGGCAGGCCCTGTGCCACTGAGCTATATCTGATTTTTAATCTTTGTAGTTTTGGAAAAAATAATACATAGGAAGGACTAAGCCTAGGTAAAGCGCTTTTTTGTTTTGTGTTCTTGGTGTGAAATACATACTCTGGACTTCAGGTGTTGGAGCAGGATATCCTCAGGAATTCCTTTCAGTTTCTTTTGTTTTCTGTACTTCAATTGATTTCCTTCCTCTGCGATCTTTGCCCACTGCAACCTGGCCAAAACAGCTCCTTAACTCAGTCTGGAACTTTCTGAGAATTAACAGCTGACCGTAGGAGCTTTCTGCCCTGGCAGTACTATGTCACCTTCAGGAAATCAGCACCTATTAAAGGATGGACCAGGGCTGTAGCTCAGCAGCACAAGTGCCTGCCTGACAAGTGCAAGGTCCTGAGTTCAATTCCCAGTTTTTCCCTCCCCAAGAAAGGAAATTTATAAAAATTCTGTTAAAAAATTTGTTTTTGCCCTTGGAGAGAAACTGGGTAAACATACAGATGAAACATCCAAATGGTACTGTTATACATTATAAGGTTTTTAACTTTTAAAAAAATTTTAAGTGGAGCATGGTGGTGCCTGATATCCCAGCACTTGGAAAGCTGAAGCAGGAGAATTGTGAGTTTGAGGCCAGCCTAGGCTACAAAGTGAGTTCAAGACCAGCCTGAACTGCATGGTGAGACCCTGTCTCAAAAAGACCAAAAAAAACCCTTTTTTTTATTAATATATATTTGTAATATACACAGTTTACAATCATCTTGAGTTCATACATGTACATAACACAGCTGCTTTAATACCCTTCCTCTCACCTCTAATTACCCTACCCCAATTTTTTTTTTTCTTTTTGAGGGTCTTGCTATGCAGTTCAGGCTGTCCTGGAGCTAGCTTTGTAGCCCAGGCTGGTTTGGTTTGGTTTTATTTTATTTCATGTCATGTCATGTCATGTTATTTATTTGCACCTGGGATTGAACTCATGACCTCACAGTTACCAGGGCAGGCCCTTAGACAGCTAAACTAAACCCCAGACCCAGGCTGGTTTTAAACTTGCAGTGATCCTCCCTCAGCCTCCTGAGTACTGGGGTATAGGACTGGTCCCCACGCCTGGCTCATTGTTGATAGCAATCTTAGCTAGTATTATGGCCTGCAAAGTTTATATTCATTGAGGTGATTAGGTTCTTCTACATTGCATATCCTTACTCATTTCCCTTCCCCTCCTTCTCACCCCTCACCCTCCTTCCCTTGAACCACTTCTCACTTCTCTTCTTGCAAGAGATTCAGCCTTTTATCCTCTTCTGTCCATTGGGGTTTTTGTTTGTTTGTTTGTTTGTTTTTGTTTTTGTGTTTTTTTAGACAGTCTCACTGTGTAGTTCATGCTAACTTTGAGCTAGTTAGTATAACTCAAACTGGCCTTGAACTCAAGGTGATCTGTCTGCCTCAGCTTCCCAAGTGCTGGAATTATAGGCATGTGCCACTATGCCTGGCTATCTGTCGTTTATTATTCTGTTTCTTACATGTTTTTAAACAGTAACATGCTGGTGTCTAGAAATCAGAGAAAATAAGAGTTAAATGTGAATCCTTTTTCTTGGAGTTAGATTTTTAGCCAGATTTTAAGGTTTGTAAGAAACAGGCTGGTTGTGTAGAGAGTAAAGCCAGCTATTCTTTGTACTTGTGTCTACTTTGCTGCTGCCCAAAGGCCAGCCTAGTTCAATCAGTAGTGTGTAACCTAAGTAGAGTTTCCAGACCTTTCATCAGTTACTTAACTTTTTCTACTTCACTTTTTTCCTGTTAAAGAAAACTGAAATAATCTGTTCTGGTTTAAGAATGAGGATGAATTACCCTATCTTTAGTTAGGCCCCTTGTTTTGCTATCATCCTAACTGGTTCCAATTAATATTGTTACATGTCTATATTTTTCAGCCACAAGTGTATGGTTATGATGACTTGCAAATGCTTCAGACAAGGTTTCCATTGGTGAGTATGTGGAGTAGAGCTTTGGGAAAGAAAGATTTTTGTTTTTAGATAGGGTCTCACTTTGTAGTGCAGACTGGCCGTGGTGAACTCCCTTATATAGCCCAGACTGACCTCAAACTCTGTTGATCCTCGTGGCTTAGCCTCCTGAGTGCTAGGGTTACATAAGCATGTGCTACCATGCCTGGCAAAAGAGATTTTAATGTTGGGAATATTATCTTAAATGTGCAGTTGATAAGTCAGATGTAGGTATTTTTCAGCCCATTCCTCTGTACATATACTTTAACATATATTAGAATGGAGGGACTTGGTGCTGGGAATTGAAGCATGGAACTCCTCTAAGCACATATTACTACTGAGTTATACTCCCAAGCCAAATAGACTACCAATGTCAATTTCCTGTTTCTCTTTTTATTGTAGTGCTGGAGATCAAAAACCCATGGTTCCATGCTTGCTAGGCAAATGCTCTACCACTGAATGACATGCACATGCCCTTCCCTGTCCCTTTTAGAAAGGGTGGGGTTTCACTCTTGCCAGACTGGCCCTGAACTTGTGAGTTTAAGTGATCCTCCTGCCTCTACCCCACATCCCAAATAGCTGCAACTAGAGGCATGTGCCACTATGCCCAGACTTTTGTATTTTTTGTGTGTGTGCTAGGAATCTTCCAGGGCCTTGAGCATGCTAAGCAAACATTCTACTATTGATATGTGCCTCCAGCAGTGTTATATCTTTGATAATTGTAAACACACTGTAACCTCATCTCTTAGAGCCAGAGAGTACTTTGATGGTCTCAAGATGCTTTCTGTATGTTTCAGAAACTTCAGAAAGTTACCAGTTGTCTAAAAATAAGCTTGATTTAGACTGATAGAATTGCTGTGTGGAGTGTTGAAAATGTGGACCTTAACATGTTCTCCCATTTGCATATATGTAGACCTTGCCTGACCCTTTATGGTCAGCCAAGGGGGACAGTGTATGCAAGAGTGATGTGGAGTTCCTGCCAGCTCTAACCAGCTGAATCAGTGACTGGATGAATCGCAGGACTCCAACATTCTCCTGCTGGTCACCCTGTGGTCCTCATGCTGGAAAGAGTGGCACTGACTCTCTGCTCTCTTATGTCTTCACTCTAGGATTACTACAGTATCCCGTTTCCCACACCCACCACTCCACTGACTGGGAGGGATGGTAGCCTGGCCAGCAACCCTTATTCCGGTAGGTCTGGGTTGGGGCCGAATAAAAGGATTATTTGGCAGAAACCAGATTAGTAGCAAGAAGGGACCTGGTTCTCACTGTAATTAAGGTTTCACCATAGAAGTTTGGATGGATAAAGCGAATGGGGGTTGGTTTAGTCTTCATCATGCCAAAGATGGACACGTGACAGCCTTTTCCTTTAAATCCCACTTTTTATTGTCTACTGGTGATTTCTAGATGAAACATTTAATTATTTTGTTGTGCTGGGCATTGAACCTTGGGCCCTCAAATGCTAAGCACATGCTGTGCCATGGAGCTACATCCACAGCACCTCCAGATCATGTTAGGTAGAACTTGGTTCTCAAGTCTAGCCTGGAGTATTCTGCATGGGAGGAGCAAGGAGGGAAGAGGGTTGGAAAGGAAAGAAAACAAACTGGGCAGAGAAATTGTACAGCAGCTTTGTTCTGGGACCTGCTCCTGCCACAGCATTGTGCAGTTGCAATTCAAAGAATGAAACTTTAAAAATCTTTAATGGGACCTCTTGGAATCATGTGAAACTAGAGAAGGTAATTCTGCATTGGTGTTGGGGGTAGAAGAAACAGGTACATTTAGCCTCTCCTGTCACAGGTGACCTCACAAAGTTTGGCCGTGGGGATGCCTCCTCCCCAGCTCCGGCCACAACCTTGGCCCAACCCCAACAGAACCAGACGCAGACTCACCACACCACGCAGCAGACATTCCTGAACCCGGCGCTGCCTCCTGGCTACAGTTATACCAGTCTGCCATACTACACAGGGGTTCCGGGGCTCCCCAGCACCTTCCAGTATGGGCCTGCTGTGTTCCCTGTGAGTACCTGGCCTTGGTCCCTTTGTGGTGAAGGAAGGATCCTAGACTTGGCCACTCTCTAACTGTCAGAATCATGTGATTCTTTTTTAATGAATAAGGAGGAACAGCTTCACATTGGGCCTGTTTTTGCCCTTGAAAAGGAGTGGAACTGGAATTTGTGGAATTGGAATAGGGATTAGCTATCTTAGAATTAGTCTGTGATAAAATGTGATGCCATACAGCTTTGCTTCCCTCAGACCATCATTCATTCCTGCTTCCACTGCCCCTGTTCCCTTTCTCTAAATTATCTCTTACCTCACAGCTAGATTCTGAAAACTTTAGTAAGAATCCCATTTCACCGTGTATTGAAAACTGTGGCCTGTCTACATGAGGCTAGGTAGCCACCTGAATGCCCAGGCTCTGGAGTAGGACTGATCTGGCATCCTACAGTGAATGTCACATTTCACTGCAGTTCTGGCCTTTTTGCTCTTCAGGTGGCTCCTACCTCTTCCAAGCAGCATGGTGTGAATGTCAGTGTGAATGCATCGGCCACCCCTTTCCAACAGCCGAGTGGATATGGGTCTCATGGATACAACACTGGTAAGCTCCTTATGGCCCTGGCTTAGTAGGTCTCTGGGATGTTACTGAATGAGTTTCAGGGAGAAAGATTGGTGCTTAAGAATTGGGTTGGCAAGAGTATGCTGCTCAAACATGATTATTAAGGCTTAACTAACTTAAGTGCTTGGAGCAGCACAGCAGAAGAACTCAGCACTAATACATGTGTCTGCTTCTCAGGATGGGAATGTTCGAGGTATATATTGGCCATTAAAATATGTCATCTGGCCTGAACTTTGGGTGAGAAGTAGGGCAGGGCTCCAAGATTTTGCTGAGATATCAGTGGAGGCAGGTGTCACTGATAGTACAGAAGAAAACATTTCATAGGACAGGAAGGTAAGTGCTTTCCTAGCTGGTAGACTGTGGTAGCTTTGGCTTAAGTCTCTTAGTTTTATTCGTTAGCTGAAAGACCCAAGATATGGAGAGAAAGAAGTAAGCATCTTGACTTCTCAGTAGAGTGAGAATTGGTCTGGGAGAGTTGGACCTTAAGGTTCCTTCATTTGTATGACTGGTCTTCATGCATGGTCCATTGCACACCTGATAGCAGGCAGGGAAGTGTAGGAATCTTTTGGTTTTATACTGACCCAAAAGATACTTAACCTAATCCCTTCTTTCCATGCCGGACATCTATGTTCCACTTATGGAGGATGGGAGTAAGGAGTCATCATTGAATAAACCAATTCTTTTTTCAGTGACTTTCCGGTACATATGGGAAGAAGGTTGCTGCAGTAGGGATTGGGGTTGAGAGCTGTCCTTCAAAGCTCTCAACTCAGTTGAGTAGTGCTTTGGATGAAGCAACATTGGTGTTCTTCACCCTTGTATGGACTCCAGGGGGTAAATTACTAGGGTTTTAATAACTGGGTAACTGTCTGAGCTGAGCACAAAAGGCAGTAAGTCTAGGAATTAGCCAGATGGAGCTTTGAACTGTGCTATACAGCATAAGAGTTGGTCATAATATAAATTTAAATATTCTGAGAAGAAGCCGGGCATGATGGCACATGCCTGTAATCCCAGCACTTGGGAGGCTGAGGCAGGAGGATCATTGCAAATTTGAGACCAGCCTAGGCTACAAAGTGAGCTCAAGGCCAGCCCGAACTGCATAGAGAGACCCTGCCTCAAAAAAAAAAAAAAAAAAAGTCCTGAGAAGCCTCATGGAGACTTAATAACTAGGCTCCTATGGTTCTCACTGACCAAAAGTCTGCCGTGATCCTTGGTGGAGAAGGATTATAAACTGGACTTGGAGTGGCCCCATTCCAAGAGCATGAAGATTATGTCTTATCTTATCCTTCCTGGGTATGAGAATACGAAGTAGGTGGCTAATAAAATAGGAGAGTTGGCATATCGGTTTCTGGAGGCCCTAGCTTCTCACTTCCCATAAGATTTCAGAACCCTGTTGTAACAGCCCTTTGAGAACCCCCAGTTCCTACCCCACAGAGGACTCTTGTCATTCCATTACTCATCAACCTCTAAATTCATTTATTTTTATGTATTTGATTCCTTTTAGGAAGAAAATATCCACCCCCTTACAAGCATTTCTGGACGGCTGAGAGCTAATTTGGCCCAGGCTGGGGGCTATGTTTTGTGTGTGTGTATAAATTTGCACTGAAGTCTTGTTTCAGAAACCAGACCACTGAGGAGAGCCTGCTGAGCTGAGGCCATGCCTGCGTGGCTTGGGGAAATGAGTTGGTGGATACCTTCTGGGCTTGCCCTTCCCCGTTTCCCTCTCCCCCATGTGTCAGACCCTGTCTTACCCATTTCGAGTTCAAGCGGTGCAGCACCTCCGAAGCATCAATGCACACACCTGCTGTTGCTTTTGATTTCTGGAAGGCATGTAGTTTCAACTTGTAACAAAAATATTTGTAGTCTTCAATAAACTGTGGTATTTCTTTAGCTAACTCTGGCGTTCTTTCCGTGCATGTCTTTCTGGACACTAGGAACCAACGTTGTGTTGAGAATGAAGGGTGGAGGGTGGCCGTTTCAATCAAACCCCAGCATAGCCAAAGAAACCTTAACTTTTCAGTGTGGTTGTTTTCAAATGGGGGGAAGGGAAATGGCCTCAGTTTCCACCCTAATGGGTTGGTTGGTAAAGAAAGCTATTTGTAGAATATCCCTGATTCCCTGTGCTTATATTTCTTCACTTTTCCATTTAGATCTTGCCCCTTGCCTTTGGCATAAACAGAAGAGAAAAAAACAAAAAAAGTGTAGTATGTCATGTCACAGTGAAGGCAGAAGAGATGGTGTTCAAAGCTGTTGTTAGGGAAATATCTTCCCAGGCTTCCCACATTTGATTCCCAAAGGCCCACTGACTGATTAAGCTCTGCTAGTCATTTGTATCAGCTTGTTGGTGACTCAGACTCTGGAAACGTTGTTCTTAGTCCTCCTATGGCTTCTCAGAGATTGTGGATGATGAGTTGATGTGCACTTGTGGGTATAGCTGAGGATATGTGGGAAGTTTGGTCAGACTTCCTGATTATGGACAGTAAGCCCGACTCAGCCTATGAACTAGTACACTATTGCCCTTTTTCTATAGAGCTAACTTGGACAGTGAGGGCATCACCCTTGGAAGATGAAAATAATCAGCTTTCCTTGTATTTGTCCCTAGCCCTATGGAAGAACTATCCTGTGGCATGTGACCAACTTTCCCAGGGGCAGCTGTGCTGAGATAGGTTCTTGTTTCTCCCTACCATCCACATTGTGTTGGTATGATTATCATTGTTGGGGAAGGGAGCAGGCAGGATATTTTGCTGTTAGGAGGAAAGTAAGGGACCCTTACTCAGAGGATCTTTCTAGTAATTGTAGTGTAGAGTGGGGAAACCAATATTCATGGTTTTCTAGGTTTCTAATGTTTACACTCAGCCCGTTATGGCTATTACATAGTATTGTCTTTTTCTTGCTGTGTTTCTAGTCCTTTCAACTCCATATCTAATATTAAGGTCTCTGAGCAAGAAACTGATTTTTAGCTAGCTCTGCTTCTGGAAAAAAGTAAAATAAAAACCCAGGTAAGGGCATTTTAGAACTCTTTCTCCCTGCCACCCAGCTTGGATATCCAGTTAATCATTTCTACCATCCTCTGCAGGTGACCTAGGCTTGTTTTGCATAGAGTGACCAAGTGACCTGTGTGAGCCTTAGAAAAGATAAATCATTGTCTGTTTAGCTTTATCTTTAAAGTGTTCTATTTATATCCTGTTTATTCCATCCTCAGTCTCAACCTTCCACACACATGTCCTTACTAGCTTTTGCCTTTTCCATAATTGAATTGTTCTTACAGTTAAGCCTACTACCCAGTATTTTGCTGCAAGGGCAGTGGGTTTTGAAAAGGGAAGGGGAAATGTACCCCCCGACCTCAGCTCCTTAAATTCTTGTATCATACTCTTCTTTTACTTCAGTGCCTTCGAAGTGTATAGTTGATGCCTTGGAGATGTGGAAGTATTTTCTCTTGCTAGATTTTTGTAGTTTTTTTTTTTTTTTTCCCAGTTGGCATTTGCTCCTCCCTAGAACTGTCTGAACTTACGATGTGGGAGGGCTTTCCAAGTTAAGTTTCTACTTCTGTTGTGAAGATCTAAAATGACTAAGGTGGGCTTAACTTAGGAAGCCAATTTTTGTTGTAGCCATTGGTTGGGAGGATTTGGGTCTGGAATTTGAAGTGGCACTGCTGTTGAATTGTAGATGGAGTCTATCTTTGTAATTTGGTCACTCTAATATGTATTTAGAACTTCACCATCAGAGTGCTCCTCAGCAGGGGCAGGGTGAGATCTGACAGCATAGAGAGAAATGCTAAGTTCCTGTTTTCTTGTCTTTAATAAGAAACATGCAAGTTGGGGTACGGTCTGGACTAAAGCTTTTATTTTATGAATTTGTGAACTAAAAATTACATTAGATTTTTGTGTCTTGACATAAGCTATGGGAAATAGCCTGCCCCTATGCCTCCTTCCTTCCCCTCCCCTGTACTGTGTTTAGGGTGTAGATGGAAATGCATCCTTGTGCCAGCCTTCACATCCTAAAGATATGACCTAGGACAGTGGTGAATATATGGCATATGTGCCACAGTGGGTTGTTGGTGTCACTTTTGAAAGCTCTAAATAAAGCTTGCCATCATTGCCTAGAAGCTCCAAAACTGGGCTGTGTGAGCTGAGGCTCTGAGAATGAAAATGCTCTTGGGGAATAAATGGGCCTGCTCCTTAGGACTCAGCTTATGCTGTGAGGTATGGCTTTTGAGCCCAAAGTCTCTTAGGGAACAGAAAGAGCCAGACTACTCAAATCTTAATGAGAACTAAGTAAAGTTGGGGTAGATTGACTTGAAATAGTTATTAAAAGTTTACATTAAAAATGTATTCTATTGTTTGACCTTGGCACAGATGTGCTTTTGAAGTCCCATATGCCCGTAAGGATTGGTTATATCCCCTTGCCTCAAATAGCTTTGCTCATTCTCACACAGATACTCTATATATTACCTGGAAAGGACAAAAGAACCCTTAAGGAGCCTTTGTCATGAATTCTAATCTCTAAGGATTGACCTGAAGGTGGAAAACAGACCAGAATTCCCTTGCAGTGCTAAAGCTAGAAAGGCTGCGGACTTCGATTCATCCCGGGAAGGAGGCAAGGCAGCTAGCTGAGCTAATCCTCCTGTCTGTTTCCTCCTCCCCCAGGTGTATCAGTCACCTCCAGTAACACGGGCGTGCCAGATATCTCGGGTTCTGTGTACTCCAAAACCCAGGTAGGTGCCTGGCTGTAGGTGGAAGTAGAAAAAGACGGGACATGGAGGAGGTAGAGCTGCAGTGGTAGAAGACATTGGGCAAGAACAACCCTGGGAAAGGTGTCAGGCCCGTCTTCTCTTTTCTAAATGAACGGTCTAGCTTTAGTTTTTCCAGGAGTTTAAATTTAGCCCTCCTAGAAGCAGGAGAATTGTAACAGGAAGGTGGGATGTGGCCAGCTATTGTGATGTGATTTACTGCGTGGCGGTCCTTATCCTTTACCCACTCATAACCTTCTTCATAACATTTCCAAGAGAACAGAAACGGATGAAGGGAGGCTAGCTCATTCCATTCTTAGTAAATCTGTAACAGAGAGTGGGAACAGGCAAACAAACAACCGAGTACCCTAAAAGGAGGCATGTTATTTAGTTACCCACAAGTCTTGTGTTTTTGTGCCTTTATTCCTCATCAGCATAAAGTTTGCTGTAATTTCAGGGGATCTGGGGGAGAACCTCATAGCCAAGACCTTGAATACTCAAGGTACCTCAAATGTGTTTGTGATTTTTTTAAAACTATCCAAGAGCTTGTAATATCTACCCCACTTCAGGGGTGTGGATGCCAAGACTAGTCAGCACATTTCCCTACATTCATATACAACATTAGGTTACAGAACACTTGCATATTCAATCTCTGGTTTGAGCCTTACAACAGAGGTCAGCAGCATCCATATTTATGGATGAGGAAACCGAGGCTGTCAGACTGAGTCATTTGCCTAGGATTATTAAGGAGTAGAAACAGGGCTGAGATTCAAATATCTGACATTGGGTACACTGTCCTGACCATGCTCCTTCCTGAGGGTGGGGGACTCGGGCTCAGAAGCTCCCCGGAGCCTTTGCTGACCCCTTGTACTCTCTCTCCTGTCCTGGATAGCAGTCCTTTGAGAAACAAGGTTTTCATTCCGGTACTCCGGCTGCCTCCTTCAACTTGCCTTCAGCCCTAGGAAGTGGGGGGCCCATCAATCCGGCCACAGCTGCTGCCTATCCACCTGCCCCCTTTATGCACATTCTGACCCCCCATCAGCAGCCGCACTCCCAGATCCTTCACCATCATCTGCAGCAGGATGGCCAGGTAATAGTCCTTCCCCTCTCCTTTCCCTTCCTCTTCCTTCATGTCCCCTGAAACTGCTTCCCCTTTCCTCTTCTCCCCCTTCCTCACCACCACCCTCACCCATTCCTCCCCAACACCAGCCAGGGGCACACAGCACATACACAAGCGCACATAACACGAGCGGCCGGCAAAAGGAAATGTGAGAGAAGGAGCCAGATTAAAATCCTTTTTTGGGGTGCCTTTCTCCACCACCTCCCATGGCATAGCTATCCTCATCCCATCAGACCTGGGTCACCCCTTCCCTCTTAACCTCTCCCAGCCTTCCCCTTTCCCTGACATAGCTTTCCCTTTTAATGGTGGAGTTCTATTGTCAAAGTTTGTCCCTTTATTTTCCATATATCCTGGTTCTGCCTCAGCTACCATATTTGCAGATGATTCTCTGTTGCCAGCACCAGCAGGAGGAGCAGGTAATGAAATTGAATGCTATGCTTGAATCCACTCCTTTTCAGTCCCCATTTCACTTCCACAGCCTCAGGGAACTTGGAAAAGATTGCGCGGTCACAAATCGGGATACACAAACATAACAAACACCTTGCTGAGCGCTCTGGCCTCCCCATCCTTTCTTCCTCCCCTCCTCAACACCCTCTTTATCTTTGTACCCTGTGTCAACTCTGGTTATGAGAAGGAAAAGGTTCTGGACAGCATCTGGAGCCTGGGGTCCCAGTTGGTCTCTTCTGTCTTGTTAACAGTGGGCTCACCTGTATGACACTTGGTGGTGGGTAGATCGTGGGGCAGTGCAGCACCTCTGGAGAGTTCCATTGCAGCTTCCTGAAAAGCTAGAATAAAGGCATCCTTGCTCTCAAAGACAGCTTTCCAAATTGAGGGACCTAAAGGAGGTCAGTGAAAATGGAATTACTATCACTTATCTCCAAGAGGTGATGATTTTCATAGTAATCCCCCCCTTTTTTTTGGACTGGGTAGGAGTCAGAAAATGACATTAAAAATGAATAGAACTGACACTTATTTTCAAAGGTCCTGTTTTCATCTTTTCCCTATTGAAATGTCAAAAATGCATTGTAGTTTATAAGAGAAAAGCTCTGCCAGCTGTGGAAACGAAATTGTCTATGTTTAGTTGAAAAGTAAGCATCGCAGTAGGTTCTGTGTAAAGGTAGTGGGCAAGCTAGACGGTTTGCACATCTCCATCTGAAGATGTTACAGATTTGTCCCACTAACTAGACACCTTTTTCCTCCCATCATCCTCCATTTCCCTCCAGACGGGCAGCGGGCAACGTAGCCAGACCAGCTCCATCCCGCAGAAGCCCCAGACCAACAAGTCTGCCTACAACAGCTACAGCTGGGGGGCCAATTGAGGCCCTGACCCTCTTCTCCCGGTCCCATCTTCTGAGAGGGCTTCTCAGCCTGGAAAGTATGGAAACATCATCAAAGAGAGAAAGGAATGTTGGGGGTTATGCAGCCCCCACCTCAGTGGCCCACCCCATGCCTCAGCTTCACATCTGTCCCATTCCCTTACCATCCCCACCTTGTTGTATGTATTATAGGATTTGTATTTTCTCCTCCCTTCTTTGTCCTTCCCCTTGCATTCAAGATTATGAAACTTTGCTGTGGGCCCTGCCCTTCCTTCACTTCTTCCTGTTCACCCTGGTGGTGTATGGGTGAGGTGGGAGGGGGGACCCCCCCAAATATATATCAGCCCAACAGCCCTGTCTCCTTTATTATTAGGAAAACAAAGCGACAACAAAAAGCGTCATGAATATGAAAAGCATTGTCAGATGAATTAGCTGAAGTGTTTTTTTTTTTTTTTTTTTGTACTGTGTCCTCAAATTTAATGGATTAATGTGTCTTGTATATATAAAAAGAAAACCTCTACCTTCAGCCTCTGCCCATTCTTGCTCCGTCTAGGATATCCTCAGTCTCGTCGATGAGCAGCTTGGTGAATAAGTATTCCCGTACCAACTGGGCTTCCTCTTGCAGGCCTTGGAAGCAGTGGAATAAAAGCAGTCTTTGCCCTTTAAGAACTTCTGACCTTAATGTGCTAGTATTTTGCCATTGATGGGATTCTGTGACTGGAAAGAACCACTACAAATCTGCATTTCCTCCAGAAGCAGCAGGTCTCAGGCATTGTGGTGGAAGGATAGAAATTGGGTGGAAAGACGGGTTGAGAAACTGAAACTTTAAAGAAGCAGCTTTATGAAATCGAAGCATGATTTAAGACAGTTTCAGGCAAATAAAACCCAAAAGGAGGCTGAGGGGAAATTTTGCCATTGGCTTGGGGACCCTTTCCTCCCTAGGAGTCAACTCCAAGCAGTTCTCATTTCCCGCGTTCTCTGTGGCCTAGCTATACCCTGTCCCTCGAAAAGGAGTGTAGATAAGAGCTGGGTGGGGAACCATGCAGAGACAGGGGCTTCAAAACTATATGAAAACTAATTTATTAATGTTTTCCCCAGCACTGGGGATCAAACCCTGGGGCAATCACCCACTCCCCAGGCCTTCACCTGTAATAGATGGGTCTCCTGTTGCCCCAGAGTATTTGGGACTACACAAGGTTCAGGCCACGGTGCCAGGCTGGAAGGGATTCTTATTGCCCTGAATTCCTTGTTCCTTTTCTGGGTGTTGCACTAGGTTTCCTTCCCTAGCTGTGAATTTTTGACCTTGCGGGTCTGCAAAGGCTGGGTAGGAAATGTCTGATTCCCTTGCAGCTGTGAGGAGATTAATTGCATGCCTCCTCATGACCTTTATTCAGGCTGGGATGTTCAGTATTTGAAGTGTTTGGTAAATTCCCTGTCCCAGTTACACGACACCCAGGTCCGTCTAGAAACACTGGCAGGAGCGGGCCGCTGGGTGAGGGTGGTCGCCGCAGGTTCATGAGTGCGGCTGTCCTGCCCTCTGGTGGCCACGGGGACCACGGCGTGTACACTCGACGACGTGGAGGGCCCGGCAGGCAAGCGGGAAGGAGGATCGACCCAGCTGGGAGGCTGTCACTGGAAAATGAGAATTTGGCACGCCCACCCTTTCACAGGACGCTAAGAGGTGCGGTAAAGATACACCCTTTTCATTTAGAGAAGCACCATCCCTTCCTATCCCTTCCTTTTCCGTTTTACAGTGGTTTTACGACAGTGCCGCGTAGTCCCCGGCTTGCTTTTTGGCAGCGTGGACTGACGCGTCACTCGATTTCCGACAACTCGTAACTGGCTGCTCTTTGGTGCGGGTGGGCCGCGGGAGGGCTTTAGAGGTTCGAGTCCCAATACGGAATGAGTCTCTTTGACCTTTTCCGGGGCTTTTTCGGCTTTTCTAGACCTCGGAGGTGAGAATAGATCTAGATTGGACTGGGAATTTTGGGGGGAGCTTGGCTGTTGCACTCTATTTTTTTGAAAAACTTCCTTCTACCTTTGCGGAAAAGATAGACGTCATTACCTTGGGCGCGCTCCCCGCGACAGTAACCAAGGCGGTTGTTAAGGAGAAACAGTACCCTAAGCTTTTATCCATCCTGGGATGATGCAACAGGGACCTGGGCGGGAAGACAATGCTGTTTTGGGGGAGGAGGACGGTGAGCCAATGAGCTGGACTTTGGGAGAGGGGCGGGCCTGGGGACACCTGAGAAGACATAGCAGGAGGCCTTTGGGAAGAGTCCAGGTGAGGACTGAAAAACAAAAGCGAGAAGCAGAAAAATCTGTCAGCTGTTAATGTTTTCATTTGGCAACTAGTCCTCCAAAAGTCTCCCAAGCTTTCCAGACCTCTGCTCTTGCCCCCATTTTGCTATACATGAATTGATATTCTGCCTTCAGTAGTGCTGAAGTTTTGGTGGTTTACCTGCCTCCACCTTCAGCCACAGAGATCCCTTTTTTGGAGGGATGACTCGAGATGAAGATGAGGATGATGAGGAAGAGGAAGAAGAAGGTACCACATGGAGCCGGGGGAGTCGGAGGTTTGATGGTCCCCAGCCTCCAGAGGAATTTGGCTTTGGCTTCAGCTTCAGCCCAGGTGGAGGGATGCGTTTCCAAGATCACTTTGGCTTTGATGATCTAGTACGGGATTTCAACAGCATCTTCAGCGAGATGGGGGCCTGGACCTTACCTTCTCACCCTCCTGGTGTGTGGGTTTTCCTGGGGTTTTAAGAATATGAGTTTCTGTGGGCTGATGGGTGAGATAATGGGAGCCGTAGGGGATGGAAAGTTTGAGGAGACTGATGATTTCAGAGATATTTAAATCCCACTCCAGCATCCACCTGCCACCTTTCTGTAGAACTTCCAGGTCCTGAGTCAGAGACACCTGGTGAGAGACTGCGGGAGGGACAAACACTTCGAGACTCAATGCTTAAGTACCCTGATAGTCACCAGCCCAGGATCTTTGGGGAAGTCTTGGAGAGTGATCCAGGAACCGAATCCCCAAAGTCAGCACCAGGCTGGGGGTCCCAGAGACCTTTTGATAGGGTGAGTACTCCATTTGCCCCAAAGTGAAACTAAAGTGTAATGATTGCTGTCCTTGGTGAAATCTCATAAGTTAGAGTTGAAATTTCTTCTTAGTATATTTATGTTTTCTCCCCTCCTTCCCTTTTTCTCTTATTCCTCTTCCTCCTCCCTCACTCTCTTTTTCATTTCTTTTTGTGCTAGGGATTGAATCCAGAACCTTGTTTATGCCAGGCACTTATATGTCCTACTATTGACTTATATCCCCATCCTGTCTTCCATATTAAGCTTCTTGCAGAATATTCTTTGGGGAAAACGAAGTTCTGTTTCTTGGTTAAAAACAAAGACCCACATACTACTGGTCTAGATGATTCTTGGATAAGGCAGGATTGTTGAGGAAGACAAGATAGTATTATTTCAGGAAGGAGGAAAGGTTGAGTAAATAGCGCCCCAGGGAAAAGGGTTTCGGAATTTGGGAGCAGTTTGGAGGAGTTTTTTCACTTACTGTGGCTTCTTCTACAGTTTGATGATACATGGCCTGTAACTCCCCATCCTAGAGCCAGAGAAGATAATGGTGAGTCCAAATGGAGAGGATATTTATCCCACCCCTCTGTTTTCCTGAAGTTAAACCTGTTCTCTTTCCCTGAAGTGTCTTTCTGCTACATGACTCCTTTTCTCTTCAACTCTCCTGTTTTTTAATTTCTCTGCTCTTCCAGACCTTGATTCACAGGTTTCCCAGGAGGGTCTTGGCCCAGTTCTACAGCCCCAGCCCAGGTCCTACTTCAAGAGCATCTCTGTGACCAAGATCACTAAGCCAGATGGGGTGAGTTGAGGGAGAAGGGTGAAGAATATCACAAGGGAACATCTTGGAAAGAGGGACATGTGTAAAGAAACCACTGAACTGGCCAGGTATGGTGCCACATACTTGTAATCCTAGCTACTCAAAAAGCTGAAGCAGGGAATAAGGATATAGCTCAGCAGTGCAATGCCTTCCTGGAAAGCATGAGATAGTGAGTTTGATTCCTGGTATAGAAGCAAAGAGAGCCAGGCATGGTGGTGCACACCTGTAATCTCAGCACTTCAGGAGGCTGAGGCAGGAGGATCATTGCAAGTTCAACACCAGCCTAGGCTGCAAAGTGAGCTCAAGGCCAGCCTGAACTGCATGATGAGACCCTGTCTCAAAAAGACAAACACAGGCTGAGGCAGGAGGACTGTATGCCAGCTCGGGCAACTTAATGAGACCCTCTCTTAAAATTAAAAAAAGTAAAAAAGGGCCAGGAACATAGTTCAGTGGTAGGTGTTTACCTAGCACATGTGAAGCCCTGAGTTTGATTTCCCAAGAGAATGAAAGAAACCAATGAACGCAGCTTTAGTGATGTTAGAAATGGGGCTTTTGCTTATAGGTAGTAGAAGAGCGCCGGACTGTGGTGGATAGTGAGGGCCGGCGGGAGACCACAGTGACCCGTCAGGAAGCAGACAGTGATTCTAGAGCTGGTGAGTTAAGAGTACAGATCCAAGTCCATCTCTTTAACTCCTGGGGGGAAACAAAACTCTGACCTTTGTGCCCTTTTATGTTACCACTTCCCTTTGCCTCGCCTAGGCTTTTTCATTTCATCTATTTGTGTGTCTGCCTTTTTTCCTTAGATCTAGAATCGCCAAGATCTCCTGCTCTGGACGATGCCTTTTCCATCCTGGATTTATTCTTAGGACGTTGGTTCCGGTCCCGGTAACCTTGTTAAACTACAGAGGCCTTCAGGCTGTGTCCGTATCCCACTTCTTGCTCACTATCAACAAGCTTAGTGTCTTCTGTCATCTCAGGGTCTTGGGAGTGTGGAGCAGGGAACTGGGGTTATATCAGTCTGTCACTCACCCAGACTGATCAATAAAACCTTTATTTATGCTAAGAGTTTTGTCTTGGTTTTGTTAAGGCTGTTTCACTTTCTAGAGACATGCAGGACTTCCCCTATTATCTTGGCTTTAATTTTTTGTTCCACTTCAAAAACCTGATTTGATAAATGGGAGTCAGTCACCAGTAGCAAATGATTTTCCTTGGTGTACATCTGTAATCCAAATGCCTGGGAAGCTGAGGTAGAAGGATCGCTGTAAGTTTGAAGCCTGCCTGAACTATATAGTGAAACGTGCCCCTTACCTCCATTTTCTTACTGTGGCAACAAGTAGAGATAATTTCAGTTATATTTCTATGAAGGGATACATCATATTCCTCAGGAGGATATTTATAGGAGGAAGCAGTTCAGATAATTTGAAAAGGTTTGGGCAAGTATTTTTTAACTTGCTGTTTTATTTTCATATCTGTTAGGAAAGTATAACTAGCACAAATATTACTAGATCTTTTTTCTCATTAACTGTTGTTTGCAGAGTTGAGTGTGGTAGTGCACACTTACAATCCCAGAACTCCAGTAAGTTGAGGCAGGAAGATGGAGAGTTTGCGGCCAGATGCATGGGGCTACCCAGGAAATTCAAAGTCTCCCTGTAACATAGTATAGTGAGACCTGGTCTCAGAGATTGTTTCAGCACTGCTTTGAGGCATAGTAGACTTTGCACATGTGTTTTATTTCTGGTTTCTCTGAGCACCACGTAAGATGAGGAAGGGTTCTTCTGAAGAGGCATGTCACAGGAACCAGGGCAGAGATGATCACAGTGAAACGTCTTTTCTTCTTGTTTCTTAGTGAACAGAAGTTGTTGATTAGCTACATTTATATCTTTTCTGTTTTAACAAATTTCTTCTAATCCAAGTTTTAAAGGAAACTCTTCTACCTATCTGATATGTTTGACAGTTGTTCTTAGGTTTTTAAATTCTCTTGAAATTTATCTTTGAGATGAGTCACAGGACTAATTACATTCTAAAAATTCAGAAAAATGTATTAATGATTATAAAAATGTTTGCAAATACACCTATGCTGGATCTTTCTATTCTCTTTCCGTTAATCTGCTTGTCTTTTTGCCTGTATCATACCTCTTTTTGTTTGTTAGTGGTGCTAGGAATTAACCCTACGATTGTCATGCTGACACACTGTTATATCCCTGGCCCTTTTAGTTTTGGAGATAGTCTCAAAAAAGTTGTTAAATTGCCCACACAACCTCAGCCCCCCAGAGTTAACCACACTTTTATTTAAAAAAAATTTTTTTTTTAATTTTAGTATTGAGACAGTTTTGCTATGTAGTTCAGGCTGACCTTGAATTCACTGTGTAACCCAGCCTGGCCTCAAATTTGCAGTGATCCTTGTGCCTCAGCCTCCCAAATGCTGACATTACAGGCATGCTCTATCATGCCCACCAGCAGTATCACACTTTTAAATGCCAGAGTTGTGTTTAGTAGAGCAAGTCTTCCCACCTTTTTGTTCCTCCCTAACTTCTCTAGTATATAAGAATACTAGTGATTTTTTTTCCAATCAGCTTTTTAGAGTGAAATCTCAAAATTGAACTCGGAATAGAATAGTGATATCCAGGTCCAAAGGGTGAGGGTGTTGGGGGAAGAATTGGTCAAAGGATACAAAAGCCAAGCTGGACAGGAGAAATAAGTTCTAGAGATGTGTTGTACAACATAGTAACTATAGTTAATATCAGTGTTTGGATTCTTACAAATTTCTGGGAGAAGCCAGACATGGTGAATGCATGTTAATTACAGCACTACAAGGATCACCAGTCTAGACTGAATAGCAAGGCTCTGTCTCAACTGGGAGAGGTTGGTAAGGCTGAGGCAGGAAGATCACACATTGCAATCCAGCCTGAGCAGTGAGGCTATACCCTTTCAAAACAGAAATAAAGGGGCTGAGGATTTAGCCCAGTGGCATAAGTACCTGCCTGCCAAGCATGAGGTCATGAGTTCAATCCCCGCCCCCCACCAAAAAAAAACAAACAAAAACAAAGGACTAAGGATAAAGCTCAGTACTCCTGGAATTCAATCCTCATTACAAAAAAAGAGGATTTTCGTTTTTTCTATATTTGCTTTTCTTTTTTTTTCTTTGCTACAAATATAGATTTTAAGTGTTCTTGTCACACATACAAGTATATGATGTAATATATTTGTTAATTAGCTTGACTTAGCATTCCACAATGCATGATGTAAAAAATATGTTGTACATAATAAATATGTACTTTTTGTTGATGAAATGTGAATGCTTAGAGCTGGGGACAGTAGTGTACATCTGCAGCTCCAGGTTGTGGGAGGCTAAGGCAGGAGCATCATGTGAGCCCAGGAGTTTAAGGCCAGCTTGACCAACATATCAAGATCCCATCTCAAAAAGAAAAATAGAAGAAAACCTAACAAAAAATATGATAATGGAGTAATGCTTTCAAAATACTGAAGGTGCTGGGCATGGTGGTACATGCCCGTAATCAGAACACTGGGGAGCTGAGATGGGAAGATCATGGCAAATCTAGCCTGGGCTATGCAGCCCAGTGTACATAGTGAGACTCAAAAACAAAAGCAACAAAAAGCAAACATGCAAATTTGATACATGGTGGTTGTTGTGGTGGTGGTGGTGATGGTGGTGGTGGCTGTTGTAATGGTGGTGGTGGTTGTGGTGATGGTGGTGGTTGTGGTGGTGGTGGTGGCGGCGGTTGTGGTGGTGGCGGTTGTGATGGTGGTGGTGGTTGTGGCGGTTGTGGTTGTGGTGATGGTGGTGGTTGTGGTGGTGGTGGTGGTTGTGGTGGTGGTGATGGTGGCTGTGGTTGTGGTGGTGGTTGCAGTGGTATTAGACTTGTGTTAACAGCATTCTCAGAGGCAGAGGTAGATTGCAAATTCATGCCCAGCCTAAGCAATTTAGCAACTTAGTGAGAACCTGTTTGAAAATAAAAGCCAAAAAAATAGGTAGATGTTACCTCATTGTAAAGTGCCTGGGGTTCAGTCACCAGTACCACCACCACCACCACAACAACAAAACCTGTGGAGGCTCAGATGTTCAAGTTAGCAGATAAGGATTTTAAAGCAGATTTGATAAATATGTTTAATGATATAAACAAAAACATTGTACAGTGATTCAATAAATAGTATTGGTAGAGAAGTGGAAGCTGTAAAAAACAAGTGGAGCCAGGCATTCTGACACATACCTTGATCCAAGCTACTGGGAAGGCTGAGGGAGGAGGATTGTAAGTTTGAGGTTAGCCTGAGGAATTCAGTGAGAATCTGTCTTGGGAGTTTTATTTTTTTGGCCACTGTGAGTCTGTTTACTGGCTCAGTCTCCACAGAGTATAATTCTTTCTTCAATAAATATATATCTCCACTGCCTTTTCTGTGTCTTGTCCAGGACACTAAGAAGGTACAAAGAATTCTCCTGGTACCCACCATCTGGTACCATTTTCTTGGTGAGCCTTAGTGCCATGGGAAACACCATGCAACCTCATCATTAGGCTGGATCCTTCAAAACTGGAAACAATTTGACCCAGACAATCTGAAGGGAAAACAAAAAACCAAAGAATCTACTTTATCTTGTATTGCGATACTGTTTGGGACCCGTATGAGCTAGCAAATGGCAAGAAATGAAGACAGAATTTCAGTCTAAATTACAGCACTTCTTCAGTTAGATTTTTTCCACAAAAGACAGAAAAAAACAGCCTGAAATCCAGTCTGGTAGATGTGAAGGCACATACCTGTAACCTCAGGGCTCAGAAGGCTGAGGCAGGAGGATCACTGCCAGTTTAAGATCAGCCTGGGCTACACAGTGATTTTAAGGCCAGCCTACCATACATAATGAGATACTATCTCAAAACAAAACAAAACAAAACAAAACAAAACAAAAGCAACAAACTCCCTTATGTTCAAACTCCCTTATGTTCAGACTCTCATGGCTATTTAATGGAAACTCCTTCTCTGCAAAGATCCTAGAGGTATAGTACTTAAACACCAAAGAGGAGATTGAAGTAACTAAGAATCTCTTCCCCAAGCCTCCACCTGTCTCTTGGGGGATATGGGTCTCCCCCACCTGTTTAAAAGCAACCATCCTGTGAGGTATCCCCAGCCTCCTTATGGTCTTCAGGGGCAATTAATCAGTCCACCCTCTCCAAGTGACTCAGAGACTCCATCATCAGCTGGATCCCTGGAGAGACCCAGCCCCTCAGCCCTCCTCTTGCTCCCTAGAGAGCTTTGATCCCAACTCACAACTCACTCAGCCCTGTAGAGAGCTCCCAGAGGAGGAGACGCCGCCTCGAGGCCAGGTTCCTTTTTCAGTGGCAGATTCCCAACAAGGCAAAGAACTTGTAGGCCAATCTTTTCTTATGATCTCAGTAGATCTGCAGATAGCTTTCAGACTGACCCTTTCTTTGACCTCTCATGGGGAGAAGTCCAATTTGTCTTGGCCACTGGGTGGATCCATGATGAAAAGCAGAGACTTCTAGCAGAGGCCAAGAAAGGTGCAGATGAGCAATATGCTGCAGAGAGAAACCAACACCCCAGAGAGGTTACTGTACCTCTGACAGAGCCCAACTGGGATGACGATACAGAGATGAGCTAAGAGCAAGGTCTGAAATGATGACTGCTCTTACCATGGGGAAAGAAAGATGCATTAAGAAATTATTTTAAGCTGGGCATGGTTGTGCATGCCTATAATCCTAGGACTCAGGAGGTAAAGCAGAAGGATGGCTGCAAGACTGAAGTCAGCCTGGGCTACATGGTGAGACCTTGTCTCAAAAACAAAAGCAAAGCAAGTAAAACCACAATAACAAACAAAACAAAACCACAATAACAAACAAAACAAAACCACAATAACAACAAAACAAAAAAACTGTTAATTATGCAAAAGTGAGAGAAGTTATCAGGACAAAAACAAAATCCAGTTGTCTTTCATAGTCAATCAGCCCCAGAGATTTAGTACAGTTACAAAACTTCAGACACAGCCCTTTCTGTGTTCAACAGTCAGGACCTTGCCATATGTGGTGACCTACATCTGTAATCTCAGCACTCAGGAGGCTGAGCCAGGAGGACCAACTGTGAGTTTAAGGTCAGCCTGAACCGCATAGTGAGATCCTGTCTCAAACAACCAAACCAAACCAAACCAAACCAAACCAAAACAATCAGGACCTGGAGGAGGATAAATATTATAAAATAATCCTATAAATTATATGTCTTGTATTAAATCTTTTGCCATATAAACTCTGACTAAAACAAAACTGGCACAAGGAATGAGACATTACTCTGATATTGCCTAGCCATGTGGCTTAAGGGCCTTTGGCATTAATTTGGAAAGGTTTTGAGACTTTCCAAACAGACAGTCCCTATATACTGTAAAATATAGGAGAGATTCTGGACAGAGCCTGGAAAATCAAAGTAGTGATGGAAATGCTGCCAGTCAAGATGATGCTCAGGAGGCTTCTACTGAGGACTGTGTGGCTGCTGGATTCCAGGTGGTGTACACTGTGCTTTGGCAGGAAGTTGATCTGCACTTTGTTTGGGTATATTGTTATGGCTTATGTCTAGGTGTCCCCTCAAAGCCTTGTGCAGTTATGGAGGTGGGCTTCTAGAGTTTTTGAATGATTCATGGTCCAATGCTGGAATTATAGGTGTGAGTGTTACACCCAAGTGGATGTGGCCTACATACAATATAAGGAACAGAAAGAGTCTTCTCTCCATGCTCCTCCCTTTTTTGCTCTTGTTGCTTTTGCTGTTTTCTGCCACCATGAACTATTGCCATCTGCCATGTGACACTCTGTCTTGGAGCCAGTTGATTATGGACTGAAACCACCATAAGCTGAGCTAATTTTAACCTTTCCTTCCTTTTTTTTTCACTTTATTTTTTTAAATTTTATTTAAAGAGAAAAAAAAGCAAAACAGAAAAAAAGGGTAGAAGCAATACAGAAGTTCAAAAAAAAACAGTAAGAAATCACTAGTTGATAAATTACAGATTGTCTTCTTAGATGTAGTTGTTCAAGTTACAAAATTAAAGCATACAAAGTATTGGACATTCAAACAGTGAGGCTGCAAACAGTTCTGTTCAACAATCCAACAAAAACTTAGCAACATGGTTATCAATCCTACACATTTAAATATACATGCAGTTACATCCTTTAGAGCACTTTCTTTTCCTCCTTTTGCTTTTTAAGTCCATTATCTGTTTCAGCTTGCTCAGTGCCTTACTGATCTGTTTTGTTGTTACTTTTTTAAAATTTTATTTTATTTTATTTTGTTTATTATATATTTTTTTATTTTGAAGGTAGTAAAATACAGCTGAACAAGACAGAACAAACCCAATTGAGACAGTGTAGTGACATTGGTACAGAACTTCACAGCAGATTACCGGGATAACAGTAATAGGTACCATAGTATATTTCGTTTTCTTCACAATAGTTGTTCTTTCAATCAGATACAGCAAAATCAAAGGAGATACCAAACTTATAAGAACAGAACATTCAGAGCAATACCATTAATCAGAACAGAGTAAACAGTGATAAAAATATTTGCCTTCAAAGAGATGGTAGAAGGAAATCCCCCTTATTTGCTATACTGCATATAGTCAAAGTCGCAAGAGGTACTCCGATCACTGGCTCCCATTTGGGAGGGCCGGATGGATGCTTGATTCTTAGCCCGCGTCAGTAGGCTCACAGCCGCTTACCAGAGTGGTGAGTTGGCTGCTTGTTTTCCCAGCGCCCCAAGTTCCAATATAGCGCCGATCCCAGAAGATGCTGATGGTTCTCGCCCTGGAGCAGCCATGGCTTCCTTCCTTAACTTTGGGTGTCGAATATTTTGTCTCAGCAATGAGATAAAAGTAACTAAGACAGAGATATTTCCTGGGTGGCGGAAAGATTTCAATGCAGCCTATTGTTGGGATGGTGGCATGATTACTATTAAAGGCTTTTTGGCTAGATCTGTGTTGGAAGTTAAGAGAGAAGAGCCAGAAGAGTGATTTGAAATATTTGGCCAGAGTGAAGGCTGTAGTGGAACTGTGGATTGCAAAGATGAAACCAGAGGAGAATATGATTATTGAGAAGGAACAGGATAATGAAAAAGTGACCCAAAGCCTTTCACCAGAAGAGAAGTGAGTATCTGATATACAGAAGATCCCTTGGGACATTTCTTAGTATTGTCTTGCCCTGTTGTTAAAGATTAATGGGAAGTAATGATAGTGATTTTAATAACTTAAATATGATTTTAATGTAGTTTTTATATCTTTGTAATCAGGATATTTAGTCAAAGTACTGAGGTTTTCATCTTGAATTTTGAGCACATTTTGAGTATTTGCTTTTGGTGTGGAAATAAGAGCAATAAGAATTATATATATGTAATTGTTATATTAATGTAAATCTGAAAAGATCAAGATGTTTGTTAACTTTTCACAAAACTGCCACTAAAGACTGTGATTTAAGGAAATATGTCTGGTTATCAAGTTGACTAGGGATGGATTGTAGTGGATTAACTAATGGTCAATTTATGACATCCAGATAACTGAATCAGTGTGATGCTGGACGTGGATGGCACACCTGAAGACTGTTGCCAACAACATAAAAGAAAACTGGAGGAGAAGCTGGGTGTAGTGGCTCACACCTGTAATCCCAGCACTTGGGAGGCTGAGGCACAAGGATCACTACAAGGCCAGCCTGGGCTCCAAAGTGAGGTCAAGACCAGCCTGAACTGCATAGTGAGACCCTGTCTCAAAAAAAACAAAAACAAAACACACACACACAGAAAGGAAAGAAAGAAAGAAGAAAGAAAAGAAAAGAAGAAAGAAAAAGAAAGCTGGAGGGGAAGATGGCGTGCTGTTGATTCTCCAGAAGAAACGTTGCACTAGTTTTCCTGATAAGAAATCAGATGTTCTTATCATTAGAGGAGCTTGAGTCCTCACTGTCACTGAGGATGACTGAGGTTCTCTTTGCGGGAGCTGTGGTCCTTACCTTGAGCATTGCTCCCTGGTTACAGTGCAGATCCTTCATCCCGCTACTGCAGACTTTTTAGTTTAATTCCTGGGGTGATGCTTGTAAATTGCCTATGGCAGGTTGCTTTCATTGATAGTATTTAGGACCCATAGGTGATGACAACTGCTCCGAGGTATCTTCCAGGTGTAGCTGGTTTTCGAGTTTTGAGTCTGTTAGAAGATCTTACCTCTTTAGTTTGTTGGAAATGAGAAGTTGTTGCTTTTTTGGCCCAGTCCCTTATTCTATGGATCTGTGCCACAGTATTTTCTGTGACCCTTAGTCAATCTCAGTCATAGAATACCAAGACCAACAGCTGTTTAGAACAACTATGTCAATTTTGGCTGTAGTGGTATCAATAACATCAAACACAGCCTGAAAATGATGAACCAAGCTAAACCTTAATTTGTCACTTTTAACCATGTGAACTGGATTTGTGATTATAAACAAAATGTAAAACAAATCAGAAAATTATATGCAATATATAAGTCCTTAATGTGTCAATTTTTCCCTGGGGGTGTGTTAAAATTTAAAATAAATTAAGGAGAAAATAGAGAATTGGCAGAAGAGGGAAAGATTAGAAGTCAGGTTTCAGGACAAAGGGGGATCAGGCCAACTTTGAGAAACTGGTGCAGAAGACTTTTAAGGGAAAAAGAGAAGGAAGAGATGAAAAGAAGAACAGAGCAGAGCCTTACCCACAAAGAGGTTAGGAACACTCATGTAAGAACAAGATCAAACAGTGAAGGAGAGAGATTTTAAAAAAAAAAAAAAAGAAAAGAAAAAGTCCACTTCCAGTGTTCTCTTTGGTTCATTGGTAGACAACCTCTGGAGACAACAGTCCCAAATCATGCTAATCTATCCCAGCAAGCCAGCAGTAGCTTTTTGGTATGGTAGTGGTATCTCAGCAGGCATGCCCTGAGAACAAACTCACTGGGTTCCCTGCCTCCTGAGAAATTCTCACAGGTCTGAGCCAGCTGGGAGCCGCCAGATGGAGCCTGCAGCAGTTCTAGATTCTGAGCTCAGCTGGCCCATCTCCAAGATGGCTCCTGGCCATTGCTCTCTCCTGCAAGAGGACTGAGTCCTCTGCACTCACCACCAGCCAGTGCAGTCCTCCAGATCTGCTGTTCCCCTCCACTACTGGTCTCTCTGCAGAGGCCTTCAGGGTTGCCAGCCATCACCATCACTGTGACTATGCATCCACAGGTTTGAACTCCTCTCATGTAGTGAGTGCCATCTCAGGGAGAAGACACCACTGGCTACCTCCTTCTGTGCTGAAGTTTTTCCTCTTCACTCTCTCTGTGAATTTCTGTTGGGAGTCATTGAAACTGGAAATTGAACACACATGCAGGGCTGCAGCATGGCCAGGGTAAGGCCAACCTGTGAACAAACAGATGCCTCAAAGGGCAAGATAAGGTCACAGCTGAAGACACCTGGCCCCAACTCCAATTAACTAAATAAAGACCATAGCTTCAGGCATTTCATTCCTGTAGTGAAATGCAACATGGAGATCTTCTCCTAAGATAGTTCTCCTAAATTAACATAATCTGTTACTTGGAAAAGTCCTTGAACTACTCCCAAGGTCTGTTCAGTTTCCTACAGTTTCCACTCTAATGTCTTCTTTGTTGAAAACTAAATAAATATGGGCCATCCAGAGATACTCCTGGTCTTGTCCCCCAGATTCTTGAACTCTGAAAAGGATTTTGATCCTCCTGGAGCCCTAAAATCACGCCACTTGTCTCATTTATTTAAACCTTTACCATACTTTAATGTGGGAGATTGGGGATTTGGCCAGGTCCCCAGTAGGCTTCAATTCTCACTTCAGATTCTTCCTGGGCCCAGTGGACTCACTTCCCTCCTTCTTGTCTTCCTTGTAATGCTGTATGCCAGCATCTGGAGGGCGACTCTCTGAGAGGCTATTTTCTCTGTTGCTTATTGCTCCACCATCTGGGTCTCTACCCTTGTCTCAGAATTTAAACAGCCTTGAGTTCAATCCCTTACTAGTCTGTAGATGTTTCAGTCCATAATCAGCTGGCTCCAAGGCAAGATGGTGTGGCAGAGAGGCAACAGTTCATGGCAGCAGAAGACAGCAAAAGCAACAAGAGAAAAAAGGGGTGCAGACTTTCTAGCTTTCTACCTTCTACCACTGACCTTTGGGCCTTCCCAGTGCAGATCCTTGATATAGACTTGCATGAAACATTGCCATGGGCTGTAGGCCTCCAGGTGGACTTGTGGAGGACATTATGGACTCTGGGTCTTCAGCTGAACTTGTGTAGGACATTGCTGGGTGATCTAGGCCCTTGGCCAGATTCTTTGGGTCTCAAGTGTGTGAACAGATCTCCTGCACTTTTTTTTTCATTTGATTCTTTGGGTGAATATTATAAAATAATCCTATAAATTATATGACAGTATTAAATCTTTTCCTTTATAAACAACTATTTGGGTGAATATTATAAAACAATCCTATAAATTATATGACAGTATTCTTGGACAAAACACCTGACACCCAAAACGAAGGAAGGAAAGGTTTATTTAGCTCTTAGTTTATGAAGGTTTCTGTCCATAATCAGCTAGCTGCAAAGCAGGGTGTCAGGGCACTGGAACAACAATTCAAGGCAGCAGCCAGAGCAAAAAAGAAAAAGCAAGCCTTTCCTCCCTTATATTGTTTGCAGGCCACTCCCCACCAGCTAGGGCAAGTGTAGCACTTAAACAAAATCTCCTTGTCTTCCTTGCACAGGATAAGATACAAAGTGAGAACTGTGGCTCCCTGCTAAGTCTCTCAGTTAAACTTCTAAACTGCTCAAGTGGACACAGTGTATCAACCATAACAACAATGAACTATCAGAACAGAATCAAAGTTTTGAACAAATGGACTTAGTAGATGTATTCAGTGTTCCACCCTACAAGCATCAGAATACACATTCTCAGCAGAACATTCTGTTTGGACATTCTCCAAACAGAACGCATAGGAGCTCATAGAACTTGATTAAGTAAACGCAAAGGAATTGAAGTTATCTCATGCATATTATTAGACCATAATGCAATGAAATTGGAAATCAATGCCAAAAAACCCCCACAAGAGTGTCATCAATACATGGAAATTAAGTAACACCCTCCTGAACAACCAATAGGTCACAGATGAAATTAAAGAAATTAGACCATTTTTACAATTAAATGATACTAACAATACAACAAACTAGAACTTATGGGACATGATGAAAGCAGTCATATGAGGGAAATTTATAGCGGTAAAGACACATATCAGAAAAACAGAACAAGCTCAGATGAACAACTTAACATTTAACCTCAAGCTTCTAGAAAAAGAAGAGGAGGCTGAGCTCATAGCTTATACAAGGGAGGAAATTATTAAGATCAGAGCAGAAATTAATGCAATGGAGACTACGAAAATAATACAAAGAATCAATAAATCAAAGAGTTTTTTTTAAAGGTTAAATAAAATTGGCAAACCCTTAGCCAAACTCATCCCAAAAAAGAAAAGACTCAAAACCATGCAATTAGGAATGAAAAGGGTGAAATCACAACCAACCCTGAAGAAATCTAGAAGATCATCTATACGTACTTCAGGAAATTGTATTCTAATAAGGTGGAAAATGCAGAAGAGATGGACAGATTCATAGGTACATAAGGATTACCAAAGTTGAGTCAAGAAGATAAATAATTCTAAACAAACCAATCTCAATAAATGAAATTGAAGATGCAATTAAAACCATACTGACAGAGAAAAGCCCAGACTCTGATGGTTCCACTACTGAATTCTACAAGAAATTTAGAGAATACCACTATTCTTAGACTCTTTAATGAAACTGAAAGGGAAGCAATACTTCCAAATTCATTCCTGGGAGCAAGCATTACCCTGATATGAAAACTGGAGAAACTAAGGAAGAAAATTACAAGCCAACCTCCCTAATGAATATAGATGCTAAAATACTTCATAAGATACTGGCAAACAGATTACATCCTAGAGGGCTGGCTGGAAGACAGTAAGTTCCCGCTCCGCACCCCTCCATTAAATCCCTGATGGCGGGGCCGCTGGAAGACAGTGAGTCTGTGCCCCTCCATTACGTCCAAAAGGGTGAGCCGGCTGGAAGACAGCGAGTCTGCACTCTGTGTCCTTCCATTTCATTACATCCTGGACAGTGGGGCTGGCTAGAAGACCGTGAGTGCGATCCAGGCCTCCTACACTGCGTCCTGGAGGGCGGGCCAGCTGGAAGCGTAAGACTGATGGGAACCCCAAGACCTGGGACAACAGCCCAGCACACAGGTATACAAACACCTCTGGAGGGCAAAGTAATCAGTATGGCCAGTAATGTGGAAGTATGAAGCAGCAGTGAGACGACAACAGTTGGACTCTGGAAAACTCTACCAACGAAGACCAGTCCCAGTCCCCTCATCCAGAGGCCAAGATTGGCTTCATATCCAGGACATCTCTGGGATGCAACATGGACCTTATCATAGAACTGCAAACACCAGGAGAAGGTAGGTTCTTGGGATATCTACAAAGAACCAGCTATATCTGGAGGACATCCCTAATGAAAGGACATTTCTTTTCCTCCTTGAAACAGGCTCAATGCTAGGGCTAGAGCTATCTATTATAGGAGGTTGGCGAGTATCAATATAGAAGACAAAATAAAAGAAAAAAGAAAAGGTGGAGAATAGCAAGATGCAGAGGTGGAGGTGTGGCCCCAGACCCTCAGCCCACCCAGGACAGGCCTGGAACTCAATGAGATGGATGAAGATGAAAGTCAAACACTAGAACTTTCTGAATAATAACAAGTGGAAAAGGGTATAGAGAAAATGATCTCTAAGGTACAAAACGAAATGATGCTTAAAATCAAAGATATTAGAGAAGACACAAATAAAAGAATAGATGAGCTTAGAAAAAGATGAAAACAAAAAATGCCCAACATAGGAGAGAAATAGAATTCATGAAACAGATCCAGAGATTCAAGAGCTCAAAACCTCCATTGAAAGTTTGTGCAACAGATTGAATGAAGGAAAAGATAGAATTTCAGATATTAAACAGAATTGCAGCTAGTGATCATGAAAAGATATTCTAAAAATAGCAAGAGACCATGAGAAATCAATCCAACAGGTACAAAACAAAGTAAAGAAGGATACACATGGTTGATTGTGGTCAGTGAGCAATGAGATCCCTGGAGACAGCACAAATATCATTCCAATAGTAAATACACCTAATACAGGAGCACCTAACTATATAAAAGTTATTAATAGACATGGAAAATCAAGCCATAATGTAACGGGAGACCTTAATACCCCATTGCCACTGAGAGACAGATCAACTAGACAGAAAATCAACAAAGAAGTATCAGAGCTGAACCAAATCTAGACTTAATAGGACCAAATGGAGTGAACCAGATGAACTTAATAGGAAGAAGCCATGCGCTGAGGCCCCATGCCAGTGTCCTGGAGAGATCCAGCAAGCCCACTGTGGGCCTGGAGAAGCCATGCGCTGAGGTCCCACTGCCACTGGGGGAGCATCAGTGAGCCATCACTCTGTGCATCTCTGCCGCCCCAGGAACGCCAGCTTTCAGGGAGCTAGTACCTAGTCCAGTCACCTACGCTGAGGAGCTGGCAGCAAACGCAAGAAGCACCCAGGGTGCAACAATGGGCTGATTCAGGGAAACATAGGAAAATGTCAACATAAAGGAGTTTAAAATACAATCTCAAAGCTCCAGCCCATACAAAACGAGTTCAGGAGACACAGACATAGTAGAAATTAGAAGTCACATACCTGAAACTTCTGAAAAGGTAACAATGGAAGAAGTGACTTAGTTCTTGTATTGACTGGTTAATTTTACATGCCTATGTCTGATAGTCTGAACAGCTATTTTGAAGACAACAAGAGATCATAGTAGCCATTATTAATTTCCTATTATCTTAAAATCCTGTATCATTTTCATTGTTTTGTTTTGTTTATTTTATTCCATTTTGTTTTGTTTGATTTTATTATGTCTGAAAGTATAGGGAGCTATTTTAAAGATAGCAACATATATTATGGTAGCCATTGTTGATTTCCTATTATCTTGTTTTGAGAACATGTATTGCTTTCATTCTTTTGTTTTGTTTGGATTTATCATGTTGTGTTTGATTTTACTATGTTTGATGGTATGGGCAGCTATTTTGAAGATAACAAGAGGCATCATGATAGCCATTGTTGGTTTCCTATTATCTTGTTTTGAAGTCCTGTATCATTTTCATTGTTTTGTTTTGACTTGATTTGTTCTGTTTTATTTTGTTTTAGTTTTATTATTTTAAGAATGTAAATAAATAAATGAATAAAGATACTGGCAAACAGAATGTAGCAAATCATGAAGAAGATTATATACCATGACCAAATAAAATTCATCCTGGGGAGGTGAGAAAGGGCTGGGGATTTAGCTCAGTGGCACGAGGGCCTGCCTGACAAGCATGAGGTCATGAGTTCAACCTATGGTACACCCCCCAAAAAAAGATTCATCCCAGGATACAGGAATGGTTCAATATATGTAAATCAGTGAATGCAATATACCATATTAACAGGGCCAATGACAAAAAATATGACCATCTCAAAAGATGCAGAAAAAGCTTTTGACAATTCCAGCACCCATTCATGATAGAAACCCTACAGAAAGTTGGAATAAATGGTTTTTTTCTCAACCTGATAAAAGCCATCTATGAAAAACCAACAGCCAACATTATACTAAATGAACAAAAACTGAAAGCTTTCACTCTAAAATCAGGAACAAGACAAAGATGTTCACTGTCATCATTGTTATTCAATATAGTTCTGGAAACTTTAGCCACAGAAATTAGACAAGAGAAAGAAATAAAAGGAATAATGATAGGAATTAAATAAATTAAATTGTCATTATTTGTGAATGACACAACACTCTACACAGAAGATACCAAAAGAATTCTAGACTTAACAAGCAAATTCAGTAGCATATCTGTGCACAAAGTCAACACTCAAAAATCAATCACTTTACAACAAATAGCAAAGTCACTAACAGAGAAATTAGGGAAACCACATCCTTCAGAATAGCATCCAAAAAAACCCCCAAACAAACAAACAAACAAACAAAATCTAGGAATCAATTTAAGAAAGGAAGTAAAAGACCTCTACATTGGAAACTAAAGAACTCTGAAAAAGGAGATTGAAGAGGATATCAGAAAATGGAAAGACGTCTCTTGCTCTTGGGTAGGAAGAAACAATATAGTGAAACTGGCCACAGTTCCAAAATTCTTATACATATTTAATGCAGTTCTAATAAAGATTCCAAGGGCATATCTTGCAGAATTAGAGAAAAGTATCCTAAAATTCATTTGGAATCAGAAGAGACCTAGAATAGAAAAGGCAATTCTGGGCAACAAAGGCAAGGCAGTGTGTGTCACAATCCCAGATTTGAAATTACACTACAAAACTACTGTGATAGCCAGGCATGGTGGTGCATACCTGTAATCTCAGCTTTGGGCAGCTGAGGCAGGAGAACTGCATGAATTTGAGGTCAGCCTAGGCTATATAGTGAGTTCAAGGTCAGCCTGAATTATTTGGTGAGACCCTGTCTCAAATATATATATTGTGATAAAAAACAGCATGTTACTGCCAAAAAAACAAAACAAGAACAAACAACAGACCCAAGGATCAGTGAAACATATTAGAAGATAAAGAAACAACTCCAAACACACAGCTATCTTATCTTTGACAAAGGTGCCAAACACCTTCCCTGGAAGATAGCCTCTTTAATAAATGATGCTGGAAAAACTGGCATTGCACATGCCAAAGATTGAAATTGGACCCATATCTTTCACCATGCACTAAGGTCAAAGTGGATCAAAGACATAGACATAAAATCTGCTCGAAGATAGAAAAGGTAGAACTGTTGAAGACATTCGTGTAGGTGAAAACTTTATGAACAAAACCCCATCACACAGAAAATATCACAAAGAATCAACAGCTGGGATCTCATCTTATCACAAGGGAAATCAATCAATCAATCTCATCACATCATCTTATCACAGCAAGAGAAACCTCCAACAGACTGAAGAGACTGTACACAGTGTGGGAGAAAATGTTTGCCAGCCATTCCTCTGACGAAGGATTGCTATGGAGAACATATAAAGAACTCAAAAAAATCATACCCCTCCCAAATTTAAAGACCCAATGCAAAAATGGGCATCTGAAATAAATATACACTTCTCAGATGAAAATGTACCAACAGCAAAATATTTGTTTAAAAATTTTTTTTCTTTTTTTTACAGCAACAAAATATATGAAAAATGTTCAATATCACTGGTCATTTGAGAGATACAAATTAAAACAACACTGAGATTCCATCTCACTAGAGAAAGAATGGCTATTATCAAGAACTCAACCAATAACAAATGTTGGAGGGGCTGTGGGGAAAAAGGGAACCCTTCTCAGCTGCTGGTGGAATGTAGACTTGTACAATCACTGTGGAAATCAGTGTGGAGATTCCTAAAAAAAACTAGGTCTAGAGGTTCCAAATGATTCAGCCATTCCTTTTCTGGGTATCTTCCCAGAAGAATTAAAAGCACTATACTACAGTGATATATCCACATGTATGTTTATAGTGGCACAGTTTGTAATAGCCAAATCTTGGAAACAGTCCAAATGCCCATCAGTTGATGAATAGATAAGATTTTTTATTTTTTATTTTTTTGGTACTGGGGATTGAACTCATGACCTCATGCTTGCCAGACAGGCACTTAAGCCACTGAGCTAAATCCCCAGCCTGGATAAGATTTAAAAAAAAAAATACAATGGAGTACTACTATGCCATAAAGAAGGATAAACTTGAGACATTACTAGCAAATGGATGCCCCTTGAGACTGTAATCTTAGGTGAAATAAATCAGACATACAAATATAAATTCTCTATGATGAATGTGATCATTATGTATATCTAAAATGCACCAAGAAAATCTAATTTTAAGAAAATCTTGGGCTGCGGCCAGAGGTTTAGCTCAGCAGCATAAATGCCTTCTTGGCAAATGTGAGGTCCTGAGTTCCATCCCTGGCACCAAAAAAAAAAAAAAATCTTGGGCTAACTATTTTGGTGCATGCTTGTAATTCCAGCTCTCAGCAGGCTGAGGCTGAAGGATCACTGAAAGTCTGAGGTCAGCCTGGGTTACCTAGTGAGCTCAAAGTCAGCCTGGATCACATAGTAAAACTCTCTCTCTCTCTCTCTCTCTCTCTCTCTCTCTCTCTCTCTCTCTCACACACACACACACACAATAACTAAATAATAAATAAAAGAGCTGGGACTTTATCTCAGTAGTACAAGTACTTGCCTGGCAAAAACAAGGTTGTGAGTTCAACCCTCTGGTACCAAAAACCAAACCAAGACAAAAAATAAATAAAGTAAAAACAGATGGTAATATAGCTCAGTGCAAAGGACCTGAATTCAGTCCCCCGTAATGAAAAAAAAAAAAATGCTGATTCATTTGCAATCTAAATAAAAGAAGGTATGTATACAATGCTCATGGATTGGGTCATTGTTAAGAGAGTAATTCTCCCCAAACGTTATCCACATATTTAATGTTGTGTCTGTATGATTTAATAAAGTCAGGCATGGTGGCACATACTTTTAATTCCAGGTACTTGGCAGGCTGATGCAAGAGGATTTCAAGTCTGAGGCCAGCCTGGTCAACCTAAAAAACCTGGGAAACCTGTGTCAAAGTAAAAATGAAGTGTTCTGGGGATGTAGCCCAATGCAGAGTGGATTTGATCCCTAGTATCAGTCAATCAATATAGCAAAGTTTTGTTTTTGTTTATTTTTTAAGTAAACTTGTATGCATTTTCTCCTGTTCTACTTACCTGGGAGGGCAGGTAGGTAGTTTTAGAAATTCATGGATGTAGGGGACCACCTGGATGACTCTCCTTGAAAGAAGAGCAGTTGTCTCCATCTTGGCTAAACCTCACCCTGTTTCCATGTACTGGTATGTGCAGAACTGGCTAGGGTTTTTCCTTGTCCCTTCAATTGGCTATAAGCAATGCAAATCGGTCTAGCAAGGTGCTGATGTGTAGTTTTCAAAGCAAGGCAACAGTCATCGTTATCCAACTCTGTAACTTCCAAAAAAATGTGTGAGCATGGGCGGGGAAGGAGAGCCATGTTCCATGAGATAAGAAACTATGACCTCCCAGGGCATAAACAATTACACATCAGAGCTGAAGCACCAACCCCAAACCATTAGACACTGCCTCAAACTGCTATGCAGAGGACTCTTTCTGCATACCCTTCTCTCTGAATACTGCAGAGGTGACTTCAGATCTCCTCCTAGCTCAGCTTAAAACACACACATCCTTTCCCACCACTCTCACTCATCCCCAAGCCACTCCATCCTTCACGAATTAGTAAAACCAGGGCTTGGCCCTGGGTCGAGGCCTTTGTTCTGGTTAGCTATCATCCTAGCTGGACTTAGGACTCCTTTGGCTCCCACAACTAGAAATATGCCTTAGTGTCTTTATTCTCACCACGGGGAAATAACTAGCTAGAAGTCCAATAACTTTTCCATAGGATTACAAATATTAGCTTCCCGGACCACAACAGGGACCAAGAAAGGCCCTGTACATAGAAACCTGATTGATATATCCTCATTTTCCAAACACCTTTCATAAACACCGTCTGTTGGAGGAGTAAACAGTTTCACCCGTTCTCAAATTGACCTGCAGAACTTTGCAGTACTGATGTATTTCAGGGTTCTCCTGTTCTCAAGTTTGTCAAATGCTCTTCTTTCTTTTTTGGCTGGTGCATATTAGTAGTGCAAGATAATGAGATCATTACAGCACACCAGGACCTGCATGAAACATATTCTAATCATGGTCACCCCCAGTACCCCCTCTTCTTTTCCTCTCCCTCCCCTCACCTCTTCCCCATTTCCAAAAGTCCTTATTCTAGTTTCCTGTCCTACATCCCCCATTGCTTTTATTTTTAGAAAGCTTGAAATTTTTGGGGTTTTTTTTTTAAGGGTCTCCTTATGTAGATTAGGCTGGCCTTGGGCTCTCTTTGTAGCCCAGACTGGTCTCTAACTTGCAAACAATTCTCTTGCCTCAGCAATTCTCTTGCTGGGACTATAGGAGGGCGCCACCACACCTGACTTTAAAAGCTTGAAATTTTTAACTTTCAGATACTCGCTTATTTTGCTCAAGTTTCTACCCATTTTCCTGCAAACGACAGGATTCTGTCCTTCTCTGTGATAAATAATGCCCAGTGTGTATATGTACTATGATTTCTCAACTCATTCATCTGTTGGGTAGCTAGGCTATTTCCGTGGCTTAGCTATTATGAATTGCACTTCTGTAAACATGGGAATACGTGTCACTATAGTAGGCTGTCCTTAATTATTTTGGAAATATCCTAAGGGGTGATGTAACTGGATTAAACGCTATATCTACTTTTAGCCTTTTTGGGAATCAGCATATTGGTTACTCCAGTGGTTGCACTAGCTTGTATTTGCACCAACAGCATAGATTCCTTCTGCCTTACACGCACTCCAGCGTGTGTGTGTGTGTGTGTGTGTGTGTGTGTGTGTGTGTGTACTTGATGACAGCCATTCTGATTGGGGCGAGATGGAATCCCAGTGTAGTTTTGGCTTGCATTTCCTTGATAGCTAAAGATAGTGTACATTTTTTTCATATACTTATTGGCAATTGTCAACTGTACCTCTTCTTTTAACAACTCTATTTAATTCAGTAGTGCTTTTTTCTGACTGGACTTTGAAAAAAAATTTTTTTTTCTGGATTTTATTTTTTGTTGTCATAAGATAGGGTCTTACTATTTAGTTCAGGATGCCCTTGAACTCACTACATCATCCAAGTTGGCCTCCAACTCACAGTGAGCCTCTTGCCTTAACCTTCCAAGTGCTGGAAATATAGGTCTGGATCACGTCCAGTGAGGATTGCTTTTTAGTTTTTGAAAGTATATTCTAGATATTAGAGAAGAATAGCTACCAAAGATTTTCTCCCCATTCTGCAGGCTGTCTCCCCACTCTGTTGATTGTCTCCTTTGCTGTGAAGAGGCTTTTTAATTTGAACTAGTCCCATTTGTTGATTCTTGATATTATCTCCTGTGTTACTGGTGTCCTATTCAGGAAGGAAGTCCTTGTTTGTGCCTATGGCTGTGTTTCCCCTGTGTTTTCTTCCAGAAGTTTCAAGGTTTAAATCTAAGCATTTGATCCATTTTGGTCTGATTTTAGTACAGAGTGAGAGATAAGGATCTAGTTTCAATCTTCTGCATGTGGACAACTGGTTTTCCCAGCATCATTTGTCAGAGATTGTCTTTTCTACAGCCTGTTTTTGGTCTCTTTATCAGAAATCATTTGGCCATACCTGCATGGTTTGTGTGTGTGTTTTGATGTCTTCCACTGGCCTGCATGTCTGTTTTTGTGCCTGTACCATGTTGTTACTACGGCTTTGTGGTATAACGTGAAATCTCACATAGTGATGCCTCTGGGGCTGCTCTTTTCGCTCGAGCTTGGTTTGGCTATTCTGAGTCTTTTGTGCTTCCATTTGAATTTTAGGGTTATTTTTTCTAGTTCTTTAAAAATGTGGTTATTGGGCCGGAGTTTTAGATCAAGGGCACAAGCGCCTACCTGGCAAGCACAAGGTCATGAGTTTGATCCCTGGTACTCTCCCCACCAAAAAAAAAAAAAAAAAGTGGGTATTTTGACGTGGACTGCATTCAATTTGTAGGTTGCCAAAGGTAATATGGCTATTTGAACAATATTAGTTCTGCCAATACATGAACAAAGGAAGTCTTTCCCTTTTCTAAAATCTTCTCAATCTCTTCGGCATTTTACAATTTTCATTACAGGGGACTTTCACCTTCTTGGTTAGGCTTATTCCTAGATATTTTATTTCTTAAAACTATTTTGCAATTATTTTTCTGACTTCTTTCTTGTTGGGTTTATTTCTGGTGTATAGAAAAGTTATTGATTTTTCTGCGGATTTTATGTCCTCCTCTGTTGATTTTCTCTGCTTCTTCTTGCATAGACACTGATACCGTCAGAGACTGATGGCTATTGATATTGATCTTATCCGCTTGTACTCAGGGTCCAAAAGCACACTTTGTCCTCATTTTATTGCACATTTTTAATGTCTTTGATTTTGTTACTGCATTGTTCTGTTTCTACGTAGCAATTTAAAAAATATGTTTTCACTTAATCTATCACCTTCTCAGAATCCTGCCAACAGTAGTTTTTATTTTTTTGTCTTTTTGAGACAGGGTCTTGTTATGCAGTTCAGGCTGGCCTTGGGCTCACTTTATAGCCCAGGCTGGTCTCGAACTTGCAATGACCTGCCTACCTCAGGCTCCCGAGTTCTGGGATTACAGGAGTGCGCTACCATGCCCAGCTAAGTTTTTATTTTTTTGAGAGAGAGTCTCACTATGTAGCGCATGCAGCCTGGCCTTGAACTTGCTTGTGTTGCCCAGGGTGGCCTTGAACTCATGGCAATCCTCCTGCCTCAGCCTCCCAAGTACTGGGATTACAGATGTGTACCACCACACCTGGTTTTCAATTTCATTTTAAAGAGTCCACTGAACTGCTACCAGATCTGTGGCCTCTGCATGGGGTGATATTTCACATGCCCTTCTTTGGGTGCATGCAAAGCTTACTTTGAATAACACAAAGTCAGATCCTTCTACTTTGCATCTCAAGTCTCCAATTAGATTCTCTCAACAATAAGTTACATGCCTACAGGCTGAGGGTGGTGACGAGTGGTAAAGCGCTTTCCTAGCATGAAGCCCTGGGTTCAATCCCCAGTACCAAACCCCCATGCAAAAAACAAACCAGAACAAAACATGAATCGCATGCACACTGCTATACCTACTTCGCTGTAGCATAAACCCCTCAGTGTAAAATCATATAATACAGATTCCATGTTAGTGGAGCCTCCGCTCTGTAAGTCCTTGGGGGAGTAGCACTAGCTGCCACCCTATGAACAGAAAAGGTAGGTCTATACAGATGGCCTTGGCCCTCTGCTGTGAGCTCTGCAGTCTTAGGCTCAACCAACCTCAGATCAACCAAACTTTCTTGTCATTATTCCCTAGAGGATTTAAAGTAGATGGGTGGATGTATGAGTTTTTTCTTTCTTTCTTTCTTTCTTTCTTTCTTTCTTTCTTTCTTTCTTTCTTTCTTTCTTTCGAGCGGGAGAGGGCAATAGGGGATTGAATTCAGGGTCTTTATACTAAGCTATATCCCTAGCCTTTTGGAAAACTCTCACTAAGTTTCTAAATTGCCTGGGTTGGGCTCAATCTGCCTCAGCTTCCTAGAGTGCTGGAGTTACAGGTGTGTACTACCATGCTAGGCTGTATGTAGGCCCCCTTATCCTTTGGAGATAGTCTCACTATGTAGTTCAGGTTGTCCTTGAACTCACTGTGTGCCTCAGATTGGCCTCATACTTGTGGTGATCCTCCTAACTTAGCTGGGATTACATGGATATATAGGTTTTATGCATATGACTCCATTCCACTCTCCCCATTACTGGGAATTGAACTCAGGGTCTCGAGCATACTACATAAATGCTCTAGCACTGAGCCACATCCTCCTCCCTGTGTCATTTTATATAAAGGACTTGAGAATCCATCGATTTTGGTATGGTAATGAATCCTAGAACTGATCTCTCATGGGTACTCAGCAATGACTATAATAAAAATATTTCCAATTCCAGTCAAAAGTGGTGAGAGTTCAGACCTGGGCATGTGATGGCACACAGCTGCGAGCTCACTACTAGGGAGGCTGGGGCAAGAGGATCACAAATTTGAGGCCAATCCGGGCTACACAGTGAGTTCAAGTTCAGCTTGGACTACATAGTGAGACCCCATCCATAACAAAAAACTTGAAAATGGAGGGGAGTATAGCTCAGTGCTCCCTGGGTTCACTCACCAATACTACAAAAAATAAAAAGAGTAGTGGAGTCTTATATCACGGACTGGATCCATGGCTGCTTCTAGAGGGGTAGCACTATGTCAGGACTTCGAAGTGGTGAGCGGAGGTCATGCAAATACTCTGTCAGTTTCACCAGGTTATCTGTTCACTGCACCCATTGTGCAAAACCGAGGTGGCTGGTGACAGACAGTGGCTGAGTCACTCCATCTGCTTGTTTGGTGCCTATCTGTGACAGGTGTTCTCTGGTAGGCATTATACATCTTATCCTCAGAAATCTTTGTTCCAGATCTTTCCTTTCTTTTCAAATCACAGACTAAATCACAAAGGCATTTGCCACTGCCAGCGGGACAGTGCATATTTTTACCTCCTGGTATTTCTCTTCCACACAAAGTAAGTGACCAGCTCTATTGCTCAAATCTTTGTCCTGTAGGAGGATTTCCTTTTGAAGCTGTTTCAGGGCCACTCCTGAGTAAGTGGCAGTGAACCAGTATTCTATTTTTAGCTTTCACCCATGTCAACCCATCTGCAAGTGAAGTTCAGGCTCTCTGCTCTGCCAGCTGGCTCACTGAATCCCTCAGTGGGCAATGGGTAGAACTGAGGAAGAGAAGACAGTACAACACCGGTGAATGGAACTTTGGAACACTTGAAGTTTGTTTCTGTCTTCTGACCCATTTAAGTCTCATCCTGAAGGTGCCACTTCATCTTACAGCACGTTTCTTGTTAACCCCTCCATTCCTGATGAACGAGGCTCTGACAGACCTTGGTTAATGGTGGACAGTTCTGGTTACTTGATGTCTCTCTCAGTGGCCAGTGGCACCACAAGAGTGGCTCTTCACACAATGTGCATTTATTTCTCTGGGGCAGATAGCATTGGCTCTGCTCAGGTCTACATTATGATTCTCATGTTAGAGCTTGCCGGAGCGCACACAGCATCTTTTCCTACCACAGATGGTCTAGTCTTGTGGGGTCCTCTGGGTCACATGACCACAGAGGCCTTCTCTCCTTGGGACCCCTCTCATACCTGACAGTCTTCACTATCATCTTATAAATGGATCAGTCTTGTGTTCCCAAATGTGAAATATATTGCTCCAGAATCATAAGAAACTAGCACTCTGCTTCTTTCTTAGTGGTAGGAGCCATGAAATGCTGTAGTCAGTCCTTTTTTTCTAAGAGGATATCTAAAAATTTTGAACCTCTAAAAATTTTGCCAATGTAACAAAGTCTTGAACTTTTTTTTTTTTTTAAAGGGTCTCACTCCATAACCATGCCATGATCTAACCAGTTTTTGCAGAGGCTAAACTTATTCTATGATGAGATCACCTCCCCTGTATTCTTTGAGATGACCTGAATCTCCCCATCTCCCTAAGATACAGTATGGGTTTTTATTTATTACGTTCGTGAGGGACAGCATCAGACTTCCAACTGGGCTTTACCACTTGGCTCATGAGTCAAGAAACCAATGGGGGGTTTTCTGAAACTTCACAGGATATCCATTTCAATTACTTGTAGGACACAGGGCCATGATAAGGGGGAGTGTCCAAGGTCACAGAAAATGTACTGTCAACCAGACCTGAGGCAGGACTCTGGTTACTACTTGGATCCCCAAACTTCTACTCTAACAAAAAGCCATGGTATAACTTTGTATTGTCAGTTATTAATGAAGAAAAAAAAAACATTAAGTCAGACCTTTTCTCTAAAAACATCAAAAGGTATTGAACAATAGCTACCAATATAAGTGACTGCTTCTGATATTTTTACTTTTTTTAGGGTGGGCCATCATTTCCCTAAGCTTCCCAGAACCAAGCTATTGGCAATCAGCAGAGAAACAATACACTATGAAAATCCCATTTTAGAAAATGCTCACTAGGACCCCTCCTGACACCGATCATATTAAATTTGACTCCTTGGAAAAGACTTAAAGACGAAGACACACATGAGCAAGGTTTACCAAGGGTTGCTAGCACCCTAAGGAGATACGCAGGTAAGGAAGGCAGGTCTGGGCAGAGGGAGAGACTTGCACACACTGAAGATGTAAGAAAAGAGCCAGGTGTGGTGGAGCACACTTGTAATCCCAGCACTCAGGAGACTGAGGAAGGAGGATTGCCGTGACTTGGAGGCCAACCTGGCTACATGAGCAAGTTTGGGGTCAGCCTGGGCTACAGAGCGAGACCCTGTCTCAAAACAATAAACAAAACAAACAAACAAAAACGATGTAAGCAACACTTCAACTGACCCCACAGGCAACTCTGGAGCTGGAATGGCCCTTTAAAGCTGTCCTAAATGGAGCTAACAGGCCAGGTTTTTGTATCCTTGCATCAATCAGTCATCGGACATGGACCCCAAAGGAGGTACTGACTTGGCAAGGCAACTTCCTGTGGTAGAGGGAACTGCTCTACGGTGGGGCAGCTGTATGGATTCAGAGCTGATGATCCTAGTAGCTGGGAAATGGGGGATCTGGGTGGAGTGATATGTCAGAGCCAGTGAAGCAGTATTACTACATACAGAGATGCCAAGTCTGTCCTACAGCCCACAGGGTCGTAGAAATTATGGTCCCAGATTTCAAGAATGTCATAAACTCTATATTTTAAAAGTATGTACATTACTTGTGTCCACCTGTTAGATCAGAAGCCCTAATAAGGCAGAGACTATGTTTTGGTCATCACTGTTTCCCATTATTTAGAAGCTGACTCATGGTTGAGAGTCCTTTTGGAGACCTGGGATATGAAGAAATAGGATCTGGGTATGTGTTATGCACAGTACCATACATCCAGAGAAGGGCAGGAGTCTGCTGTCCTTATCTGAATCCATAACACCAGACACACAGATATAGCATTCATCAACCAAGGTAAACTGCATGAAAGAAGTACAAGCATTCAATGTGTGGCTTTCCTTCCAACAGGCTGTAGACTTAAGCCCAGTCTCTCCAGATGCCTAGTGAGTTTTTCAGTTATCCACATGGTCTGGAGAAAGGTTTCATGTCCCAGATGAGAGGCACTGTGGAACAGCAGGTGGAGAGTCAGAAGACATGGATTTGGGCCAGGTATGGTGGTGCTCACCTGTAATCTCGGCACTCTGGAAGCTGAAACAAGAAGACTGCCCTGTGTTCAAGGTTAGCAAGTGAGTTTAAGACCAACCTGAACTACATAATAGGACCCTGCTTCATAAAAAAAAAAAAAGACATGGGGTTGAATTCATTCATCCATTAACTGTTGGGTCATAGGAAATTCCAGGGCTCTGTATCCTCAGCTATAAAGGGGAGCAATAATACTACTTAATACAGTTGTCTTCAGGACCAAGAGAACTAACGTATATGAATCCAGGTATTTCCCACATCCAGGCTAGTCCTATGCAGGGTGAGGATGAAGGACAGAAGAAACAGGGACAAACTCCAGGCTCTGCCTGAGCATGCAGCCTTCCCACAGACGGGCTCCCCACATCCTGGCCTCCACATGTGAGCAGAACGCTATGCTCTGCCCCTCACACGTGCATAGGAGCTAAGCTAATTGGTTTTAAAGTCTCTTCCTTATCTCGCCCCTAGCAGTCAGTGGCTGTGTGCCTATGCAGGCAGCAGGAGCAGGGATCAGCAACAGGGTGTCCCCACCATGGCTCACACTCAGCACCTGGCTGGAATCAAGGCCCACCTCCGGATCCGCAGCCTCTTGGCTCGACAGTGCCTCGCCGAATTTCTGGGTGTATTTGTGCTCCTGGTAGGCAAGCTAATGGAGCGGGGTAGGGGAGGAAGTGGGCCAAAATTTCTAGCTTTTCCTAGTATTATTTTTTCTGTTTCCTGGTATCCTACTTCCTTTTAACTCTCAAGTTCTCCTCTTTCCTGCTCTCCTGTTTCTCCTCATCTCTCTCCTACTTTTTGATTCTCGCCTGTCCTCATCTCTCACATTCTACTTTCTTTTTCCATTTCTTTCCCTCCTTTGCTCATTCTGCTTTCTCCTTGCCTGCTAGCCCCTCAGGTCTGTTCATCTCTCTGGCTCTTTTTCTCTCTGGATGGTTTCCTGGGTGCCCCATTCCTCATCCCCCATCTCTCCACCAGCTCCTCACCCAGGGGGCTGTGGCTCAAGCTGTCACCAGTGGAGAAACCAAAGGGAACTTCTTCACCAAGTTTCTGGCTGGCTCTTTCTCCGTGACAATAGCCATCTACGTGGCGGGCAATGTCTCAGGTGATGAATGTCAGGTCTGGACAGCGAGAGGGTGGCATGTGAAGGGCAGTATGGGGATCTGGTGATGGCAGAAAGACAGAACCTTTGGTGACTCATGGATATTATCTCCTTGAGCTTGACTGGTGCCCTGGACTGAGATATGCCTTTGGCGTCACCTCGCCCTTGCCCTTCCTGTATTTCTCCATTACCCCTCTTCACACCCTTGGGTCACGTAGGCAAAAATCTATGGCAGGGCATTGAGGTTAAATACTGGCCTCTTGGTCGGGGATATAGCTCAGCGGCAAAGTTCGAGTCCTGGTATCAAAAGGATTGGCCTCTTGTGCCTTACACCTGAAGCTCAGGGTTCATCTCTGCTTTGAGCCCACGGCTTGTCCCTTAGCAGTCTGCATTAGTGTGCTTCGCTGGAGCCTTGAGACACAACCTTGTGACAGAAAGAGCAGCCAGACCTAGGTTCAAATCTGGGCTTTGCTGTATCACCTGGACAAGTCATTTGCGCTCTTGGAGCCTAAATTCCTTCACCTATGTCACATGGAGACCACACTGTCGTGAAGAGTTGTGGGAAGGAGCAGTGCTATTACTTGGTGACAGTGTCTGCAGTAACACTGAATGGATGCTGGTTTTCTCTCTGATTTCTGAAGGAGCCCACCTGAATCCAGCTTTCTCACTGGCCATGTGCCTCCTGGGACGCTTCCCCTGGGCCAAGTTCCCCATTTACTGCTTGGTACAGCTGATTGCTGCTTTCAGTGCCTCAGGAGCCACCTATGTTCTTTACTATGGTAACAGGGGACAGAGCTGGGGCACTGTGTGTGGGGGAGGGTGCCTGAGAATGGTTCTGGATGAGCAAAATTAGAAACCCTAGATGTCCCCCTCTCAAAGATGCCTTACAGAACTACACAGGTGGGAACTTGGCAGTGACTGGCCCCAAGGAGACAGCCTCCATCTTCACCACCTATCCTGCCCCCTATTTGTCCTTGAACAATGGCTTTGTGGATCAGGTAGGTGTGAGAGGGAGCCCTGGGAAGTCCCAACATTGGCCATGTCCCTTGGGACCATAGTCCCAAGATGGTGGAGTATGGGGGTGGTTCTCCCACGCTCTCCCATCCCCCAGATGAAAGGAGTGCTGGTGTGGAGTGGCTGGGTGAGGCAGGCAGATGGTTCCCTCAGCAGTTGATGGGGTCCCCTGTGCCTCTGTCAAATCCAGGTCATAGGCACTGCGATGCTGATTGTGGGGCTCTTGGCCATCCTGGACAGACGCAACAAGGGTGTCCCCGCTGGTCTGGAGCCAGTGGTGGTGGGGCTGCTGATCCTGGTCATTGGACTCTCCATGGGTGCCAACTGTGGGTTTCCACTCAACCCTGCCCGGGACTTGGGACCACGGCTCTTCACCTACATGGCTGGCTGGGGCCCTGAAGTCTTTAGGTGGGAGATGGCTTTCTCTGGTGTGGACCACCATTTACCTCCCTCTGCCAGTGGCTCTTTCCCTGGTCTCCAGCTCTCTCCCGATATAGTTCTCTAGGCCTTTTAGACAGGGTTCCTTTGCCAAATGCCATGTTCTCCTTTTCTCTTGTCTTCCTGCCCAACTGTCATAGACACAGTAAGATTTAGAGATGTACTCTTGGGCATATACTACTACTTCTTTAGGCATTAGTAACCTCATCAGCAAAATTCCTATACTCAGATAATTCCCTCATGCTAGCAGCTGGGCCATGGCTCCTGGAGTCCATCCTAAATGCCTTAGGAATCTACCTTAGGGAGCTCCCTTGTTGCTGTCCCCAGACCTTGGAGACAGGGAGGCTAAGTGAACTGTCCCTGCCACCTCCCTTTGTCCTTTTCTTGCAGTGCTGGGAACGGCTGGTGGTGGGTGCCGGTGGTAGCTCCTCTGGTGGGGGCCACTCTTGGCACTGCCATATACCAAGTGCTTGTGGCTCTGCACCACCCTGAAGACCCAGAGCTGGAGCAGAATCTGGACTCCATTCAGCACAAAGCGTCAGACTTGGCAAAACCTGCCTCACCTCAGATGCTGGAGTGTAAGCTGTGATTCTGACAACACCCACCTCATGTCCATTGGGTTCAAGAGCCACAACTAGCCAGCTTGCAAGACATATTCTTTACGCATATCAGACCCTGTTTATCCCGCAGGCACCCCTTCCTCCAAAACTGGAAAGGAAGCCTGGGCGGGGGAAACAGCAGGAGGAGACCAGGGTGCTCAGGTCCTGCTCTCCTTCTCCCCACAAAGGCCTTTTCTCAACTTAGGGGCCTCTAAAGTAGTTGCTTACAGAAGCCGCCAGGGGGTGCGCGCCTTGAATGCGGGCTCCGGAAGGCTCCGAGGATCGCGGGGAGTGGGTGCCAGCCTCCCACGCGGTGGGGGGGGGCATAACCATGGGTACCCCAAAGTGAAGGCCCACTGCCCGGCTCAAGTTCCCTGTTCCTGTTGCAGCAGCGCCGTACGCATTACCCTCCAGGGGCGCCTCCCCGAGACTCTGCCGCCCACGACGGCCGGTCGAGGTTGGGGGGAAGGAGGTTCCACCGGGGCGCGGCGGGGCGGCATGGGCCTGGAGATCTGGAGAGCAGGCCGAGTAACTGAGGCACAGCTCCGTGGGCTGCCCAGCCAGTCCCGGGCCATGTCGTCCCCGCAGAGGGTACAGTGGCACGGGACCAGCCAGGGCTTGAGACAAGGCAGAGGCGCAGGGGGCGGACAGCTCCGAGGGGGCTGAGGCAAGACCGATACGGAGGAAAGTTCTCGTAGCGCCACTTCTCCGCCCTCACGCCCCTCCTGTGGAAGATGCTCTTTTTGCAAAGAGGGCAGCAGCCTTCTCCCGTTCCTTCTCTCCCCAATTAAAATGAAAACCTGGGTTACCCTGTCTCGCGGTTACTTTCAGGCGCGCGCTGGCCGTTGAGGCAAAAGGTAGGAGCCCCCTGCCCGGCACAAAGATGGCGGCGCGCGCCTCCAGCCCTCACTCCCCTCCCCCTCCCCAAAACCCCCTCCCGCCCCCCGCCCTGCACCGCCGCCGCCGTCACTTCCGCCCCGCCGCGGCCGAAACTGACACAAAGTAGCGGGCCGAGGCCCCGGGGAGAGCGGGGCCACAGCTGGGGGGCGGGAGCCCGCGGGGAGCCGAGCGAGCGCCCCCCGCCCCAGCCCCCGGCATGGGCCGGACAGGGCGGCCGGGGCGGGCCCCGAGCGCGGAGCGCTGAGGTGAGGCGGGAGCGCGCGGAGGTGCGGGGACCGGCCGGGCGGCGGCGGCGCGGGGCGCGGGGCGCTGCGGGCACGACGACCGGGGGCCGGCGGTGCGCAGGCCGCGCGGGAGGGCGCCACCCGGGACGCGGAAGCCGGGGTGGGCGCCGGGTGACCGGGTCCCGGCCTTTCGGGCCCGGAGCAGGACTTTGGAGCCGCGGGCTTTGTCTTTGGAAGGTGGAGGTCTCTGTGTCAGCAGGGTTGGGAGCTCCGGGGCCGAGAGCTGTACCGAGAGCCCTGGGTGCGCTCTCACCCCGGGAAGAGGGCTCGGGGCCGCTCACCGCGGCAGGTGACCTGGGGGCCTCGGGTTAGGGTTCTTCCTGCCTCTCTGACCTGCCAGCCTTCTCTGAAAGAAGTCTTGGTTGGAAAGGAGCAGGAGCGGACGAGAGGAGGAGCTGTTTTCATCCATAAGCATCGCCTCCTTTCCAGAGCTGGCTATTTTTATCCCAGATGTGGCTGCAGAGGAGGCTGGGGCAGGGTGACAGGGCAGGACGACGTGGCTGATGGGCCGGACCGGGTTTAGAAAGCCCCGGGTGTGTGAGGATGGGAAGGAGTAAGTGTGGGGGGTCCCTGTTGCCAGTGCTTCCTCTTGCCTCCCTATTACTGTCCCCTCCCCAGGGGATGGGATCTGGAGCGAAGCCTGCTTCAGTCTCCCCACCATCTTAGATGTAAAACAACTTTCTTGATCCGGTTCCAGACCCCTGCCTCCAGATGCCTGTTCAGTTCCCCCACTAACTCTTGCTAAGGATACAGACCCAGACCCTTGAGCTGGCATTGTTTCTGGATTACCTCCCAGTGTGAGACTGGCCAGGGAACCTGTGATGCCCAACCTGCATCCTCGCCTTTAGCTTCTGCCTCTCCACCCAACCCTCTTGTGACTCATACTGTAGACTGGGTGGAGACCCTGGCTGGGGGCCCTGGAGGAGGACTTGGCATCTCTAAAATGTGGATGAAATTTTTTTTTCCTGAGCCAGGCACCCTTGGCCTGCCACCTTTGGGGAGGGTTAGAGAGGAAGAGAACTTCAGGTTCTCAGTGTTGTCTGATATGGGGTCAGGGAGGGAGTCTGCTGGTGAAGGGAGAAGTGGTTTGGGTGACGGGGCTATGGGTAGTCTGTAATTAGGGTGGTTAGGTAGACAGGCAATTAGTATCCCTTGGAGCTGACAGGCTGTCGGGGTGTTCCAGTAGGCTCCACGCGGGGGCACCGAAAAGGAGGTTGGAGGCCTTCTGCTCTTTCCTTTGGGCCAGGATGGGGAATAGGGTCTGAGGCTCAGGGATCACCTTCTCCTCCTCTTCCCCTCTCTTTCCACTGTTGTACTGAGGATTGAGCCCAAGGCCTCATACGTGTTAGGTGGGTTCTTCACCACTGAGTTGCATCTCCAACCCTTTTCATTTTTTAATTTTAAAACAGGGTCTTGGTAGTTGGCCAAGCTGGCCTTGAATCCTTCCTTGCGATCCTCCTGCTTCAGCATCCCGGATAGCTGAGATTATGCAACATTCCCAGCCCAGGTTTTATGCCTTTTTAGGAGAAAGGAAGGATGTGGGAAGGTGGAAGGATGACTGATGCTTTCTGAGTTTGAACCCTGTGTTACACTGACTGGACTAGGTTCAGGGTGCAAGAGACAAAGGGGAGCCTCTACTGACATGGTTTGAAAGACCCTTCTAGCCCAGAAGGAAAGCTGGCCCAGATTGAGAGGAAGTGGTTTGGGGACTATCTCAGCAGGAAGTGAAGGCCAGCCCTCTAAAGTGAGCTCCTCTGTGGAGGAGGTGGTAATGGAAGCCCCAACAGTGGGGGTAGGGGTTGGGGACTTAGAACATTTCAAGAAGGGTGGAGCCTGCCTACTGGTTTCCTGATGCCCTGCCAGGTGTTTCCTGGCTTATGTTCCCCCCACCCCACCGTTTGGGGGAAATGGTGCTTTCTAGTACAGGCACCATACATGGTAACGGGAGAGTTCATGGGATGTCCATTGTTCTGAAATGGATACCTTGAGACCTGTGCCCCCTTAATCTGGCCACATCTCTGAAGCTCTTTCCCCGCAAGTCTTGGCTTCGGTAGATGCCCAGTCCCCATCATGTTACCCAGTGCAGAGGGAATGGCCCCTTTTCTATCTTATCCTTCAGCAGGAAGAGGGAGTGTTGGTGGAGCTGGTGGGGAAGCGCTGGCAAGGGCAGGTCAGAACTGGAGAAGAGGAACTTTAGAGGGTCTGATGAAGGGAGTGAAGGGTCGCGGTCTCCTTCGTGACCACCCGCATCTGTTACTTTCCTGCAGGGTCTCCCATGGGATTGCGGGGACCTTGTTGGGTGAGATGGCACTGTGTGCGAAAAAGCATCCCCCAGGTAAGAAAGGCAAGGGGTGGCGGTCCCTGGGACCATCATGAGTGGTGGTGTTCTGGCTCAAGGAGCAAGGGAAGAGGGTTACCTGGTATAGGCCTAAGCAAGGGCAGTTTTTTTTTTTTTAAACGGTCTCACCACGTAGGTTAGGCTGGCTTCTTTTGTAGTTCGCAGTCATCCTCCTGCCTGTCTCCCGAGTGGTGCTGGGGTTACAACTGTGCGCCACCGACCTGGCCTGGGAAGGGGAGATTAAAACCTCTCGCTTCTGGAGGAAGCCTAGGAGAGTTTTTCCTTTGGATGCGCCGCCTGGGTTTCCTGGTGAAATGCGGTGAGCACCAGCCCCTTACCCACACTCGTGTGTGCTTATCTGGAGGTACCTGCACTCCTACTCTCTGGCTTGGGGAGGTCCTCGCCTCCTCCGGAGCCTCATTTTCCACCCACTGGGTTCTAAGCGCTAGCTGCGGGAGTGGGGGGCCAGCGCGGTTGCCCCCGACGACGCGCAGCCCGCCCGCCGCATTGGCCGGCGGGGCGGGGAGGCGGGGCTTCGCTGGCAGTCGCCTACGCGGCGCTGGCTGTGCGGCCCCTGCAGTCGGGACGGGCGGAGCCGGGGCTGCGCCAGGCGTCCCGGGTCACTCAGGGTGTGCGAGCTGGGACTGCAGTAGACCTGGGAGCTGCGGCGCTACTGAGCTCGCGGCGGTTCGGGCGGGCTGGTGCCGGGGCCCCAAAGATGGCCTGGGGTGAAGGGCCTGTGCGCCCTGGATGGCTGGGGCTCCCCTCTGAGCGGCTGCAGCTCCTGCACCTCCCCTGGGGGCCACCCCGTAGGCGGTAGGCGCCGCTGAGACCTTGGACAGTGTGCCCTCCTCCACTCACACCGGGACGATGACGGTCCCCAAGGAGATGCCCGAGAAGTGGGCCAGGGCACCTCCCTCCTGGAACCAAAAGAAGCCCTCGTGGGGGACAGGTAACAGAGGCAGTGCTTCCCCACCCCTAATTCCCCATTCATTCTCCACATTCCCTTCCTGGTTTTTTGTCTAGACCGGGAGATTCTGGCTCTGAAGAGGCAGATCTTTTTTTTCTTTCTTGGCTTGGCCTGTGGCAGTTGTGCAGGGTCCTAACAGGAGGGGGAAGTTTCTGGGAGTAGCGTGATCCGCGCCGGTGGACAGGGGGTGCTGTGGTTGTAGACGGGATGCTGTGGCGCGGGTACTGCTGCAGTGAGATCTGCCTGGGGCCTGGGGAGAGGAGTCTGAATGCTGCCTTTGGCTCCTTTGACAGATTTAAGGTACTAGGTTCGCTGCCCAACTAAGTTACTCCCTTCTACAGCCCGAGGTCACAGCGACTTAAGATGCTTTGTGTCTTCAGCTGCTGTGCCTTGCTTATGATGATGGCTGTTAATTGTAACAACACATGGGCCTCAGGATTCCCATGACTATTAGTGGCTAAGGCTCCTCCAGAGCAGGAGGTGGCAAGTGTGTCAAGTGGAGGATCTTGACTGTTGAGAGGGAAAAGAAAACAGGCTTTCCGCTGAATGTGACTCGCAG